>NEEE01002512.1:6953-17523 GCA_002278615.1 Pogonus chalceus
ATACTGCTAGTAAAAAAGAAATTCATTAAAATTATTTTAGATTTATATTAGGCAACAATTATAATTAAGAATTTTTGTATATAAAAACTAATATATTGAAAAATAATGAAATAAAATTAAAACTTATGTTAATTGCAGCAAATGCTTTAAAAAAAATCCAAGCTTAAAAAAAATTAATTATTGTAACAGCTTAAAATCAGTAGGCCATAAACGTATACAGCAATATATCCCTACAAATAAATACTGCATGTTTCTGTGGCTTTTTGAAAGAATTAACCAGTTTTACCAAAATAGTGAGAGAACATATATCATGAAATTTTCACGATATTAAAAAATAATTGTGACATTTAGCTGAAACTTTAGAAATAAACATTGTATTATGTTTCAGAACGTTTTATGTCATTCTCATAATACGTGAAATATAGGCCATTTTTGACAAAAATTGCTGAACTATAGTCCATAGTAACGAATATCTCGCTAAATAATTGTGATATTAAGTTAAAACTTTGAAAATACACATTTTATAATGTTTCAAATCGCCTTCAAAAATATAATACAGGTAATTATTTCGATAATAAGCAGTTCAAGTTTTTTAGGAATAACTCTTGAAATAAATATCATATATTAAATTTTTAGTTTTTATGAAATTATTTTAAATTTAATTTATTTCGGGAATAAATTAAAAACAAAGTAATAAACAATCAATCTTAAACTTCGTTATTACAATACTTGTTTTTATCTCCGTGGTGTTTATGTCCAGTGATTATTGCGAATTTGAAGATATTTACGTTTTTATGAATATCTCGCGAAATAACTGTGCTATTGAGCTGAAACTTAAGAAATACTCGATTCATAATACTTATAATTGTATTCCGCTTTCGAAATAATTTACCAAAAATGGGCCATTTTCGGCGTAAATCGCTGGATTATAGTCCAGTGATTTTTGCGAATTTGAAGATATTTACTTTTTTATGAATATCTCGCGAAATAACTCTGCTATTAATCTGAAACTTAGGAAATACTCGTTTCATAATATTTATAATTGTATTCCGCTTAAGAACAAATTTCCCAAAAATGATCCATTTTCGGCGTAAATCGCTGGATTATAGTCCAGTGATTTTTGCAATTTTGAAGATATTTACTTTTTTATGAATATCTCGCGAAATAACTGCTATTAAACTGAAACCTAGGAAATACTCGTTTCATAATATTTATTTTCGTATTCCGCTTTCGAAAAAAATTCCCAAAAATGTATTTTTTTCGGCGTAAATCACTGGATTATAGTACAGTTATTTTTGCGAATTTGTAAATATTTACCTTTGTATAAATATCTCGCGAAATAACTGTGGTCTTAAGCTGAAACTTAGGAAATACTTGTATCTTAATACTTATAATCGTATTCTGCTTTCGAAAAAATTTCCCAAAAATTATCCATTTTCGGCGTAAATCGCTGGATTATAGTCCTGTAATTTTTGCGAATTTAAAATTATTTACTTTTTTATGAATATTTCGCGAAATAACTGTGCTATTAAGCTAAAACTTAGACAATACTCGTTTCATAATAATTATTATCGTATTCCGCTTTCGAAAAAATTTCCCAAAAATGGACCATTTTCGGCGTAAACCGCTGGATTATAGTCCAGTGATTTTTGCGAATTTGAAGATATTTACTTTTTTATGAATATCTCGCGAAATAACTGCTATTAAACTGAAACCTAGGAAATACTCGTTTCATAATATTTATTTTCGTATTCCGCTTTCGAAAAAAATTCCCAAAAATGTATTTTTTTCGGCGTAAATCACTGGATTATAGTACAGTTATTTTTGCGAATTTGTAAATATTTACCTTTGTATAAATATCTCGCGAAATAACTGTGGTCTTAAGCTGAAACTTAGGAAATACTTGTATCTTAATACTTATAATCGTATTCTGCTTTCGAAAAAATTTCCCAAAAATTATCCATTTTCGGCGTAAATCGCTGGATTATAGTCCTGTAATTTTTGCGAATTTAAAATTATTTACTTTTTTATGAATATTTCGCGAAATAACTGTGCTATTAAGCTAAAACTTAGACAATACTCGTTTCATAATAATTATTATCGTATTCCGCTTTCGAAAAAATTTCCCAAAAATGGACCATTTTCGGCGTAAACCGCTGGATTATAGTCCAGTGATTTTTGCGAATTTGAAGATATTTACGTTTTTATAAATATCTCGCAAAATAACTATGCTATTAAGCTGAAACTTAGGAAATACTCATTCCATAAAATTTATAATCGTATTCCGCTTCCGAAAAAAATTCCCAAAAATAGGCCAATTCCGGCGTAAATCGCTGGATTATAGTCCAGTGATTTTAGCGTATTTGAAGATATTGACTTTTTATTAATATTTTGCAAAAAAACTGTGCCATTAAGCTTAAACTTAGGAAATACTTGTTTCATAATATTTAAAATCGTATTACGCATTCGAAAAAACTTTCCAAAAATGGACCACTTTCCGCGTAAATCGCTGGATTATAGTTCAGTGGTTTTTGCAAATTTGAAAATATTTACTTTTTTATGAATATCTTGCAAAATAACCCCTACTAAACTGAAATCTAGGGAATACTCGTTTCATAATATTTATAATCGTATTCTGCTTTCGAAACAATTTTCCAAAAATGGGCCATTTTCGGCGTAAATCGCTGGATAATAGTCGTGTGATTTTTGCGATTTTGAAGATATTTACTTTTTTATAAATATCTCGCGAAATAACTGTGCTATTAAACTGAAAGTTAAGAAATACTCGTTTTATAATATTCATAATTGTATTCCGCTTTAGATAAAATTTCCCAAAAACGGGCCATTTTCGGCGTAAATCGCTGGATTAAAGTCCAGTGATTTTTGCGATTTTCAAGATATTTACTATTTAATAAATATCTCGCGATATAACTGTGCTATTAAGCTAAAAGTTAGGAAATACTCGTTTCATAATATTTAGATTCGTATTCTGCTTTCGAAAAAATTTCCCAAAAATGGGCCTTTTTCGGCGTAAATTGCTGGATAATAGTCGTGTGATTTTTGCGATTTTGAAGATATTTCCTTTTTATAAATATCTTGCGAAATAATTGTGCTATTAAGCTGAAACTTAGGTAATACTGGTTTCATAATATTAATAAACGTATTGCGCTTTCGAAAAAAATTCCCAAAAATGGACCATTTTCGGCGTAAATCGCTGGATTATAGTCCAGTGATTTTTGCGAATTTAAAGATATATTTTTTTATGAATATCTCGCGAAATAACTATGCTATTGAGCTGAAGCTTAAAAAATACTCATTTCATTGTATTTATAATCGTATTCCGCTTTCAAAAAGATTTCCAAAAAATGGGCCATTTTCGGCGTAAATTGCTGGATTAGAGTCCAGTGATTTTTGCGAAATTAAAGATATATACTTTTTTATGAATATCTCGCGAAGTTACTGTGCTATTGAGTTGAAACTTAGGAAATACTCGTTTCATTATATTTATAATCGTATTTCGCTTTCGAAACAATTTCCTAAAAATGGGCCATTTTCAGCGTTAATCGCTGGGTTTTCCAGTGATTTTTGCGAATTTGAAGATATTTACTTTTTTATGAATATCTCGCGAAATAACTGTGCTATTAAGCTGAAACTTAAGAAATACTCGTTTCATAATATTTATAATCGTATTCCGCTTTCGAAAAAATTTCCCAAAAATGGTTCATTTTCGGCGTAAATCGCTGAATTATAGTCCAGTGATTTTTGCGAATTTGAAGATATTTACTTTTTAATAAATTACTCGCGAAATAACTGTGCTATTAAGCTGAATTTTAGGAAATACTCAATTTATAATATTTATAATCGTATTCCGCTTTCGAAAAAATTTCCCAAAAATGGTCCATTTTCGGCGTAAATCGCTGAATTATAGTCCAGTGATTTTTTCGAATTTGAAGATATTTACTTTTTTATGAATATTTCGCAAAGTAACTGTGCTATTGAGCTGAAACTTAAGAAATACTCGTTTCATAATATTTATAATAGTATTTCGCTTTCAAAAAAATATCCCAAAAATGGACCATTTTCGGCGTAAATCGCTGGTTTATAGTCCAGTGATTTTTGCGACTTTGCAAATATTTTTTTTATTAATATCTCGCGAAATAACTGTGCTATTAAGCTAAAACTTAGGAAATTCTCGTTTTATAATATTTATAATCGTATTCAGCTTTCGAAAAAATTTCCCAAAAATAGGCCATTCTCGGCGTAAATCGCTGGATTGTAGTCCAGTGATTTTTGCGAATTTGAAGATATTAATATTTTTATGAATATCTCGCGTAATAACTATGCTATTGAGCTGAAACTTAGGAAATACTCAATTCATAATATTTATATTCGTATTCCGCTTTCGAAAAAATTTCCCAAAAATGGGCCATTTTCGGCGTAAATCGCTGGATTATAGTCCAGTGATTTTTGCGAATTTGAAGATATTTACTTTTTTATGAATATCTCGCGAAATAACTGTGCTATTAAGTTGAAACTTAGAAAATACTCGTTTCATAATATTTATAATCGTATTTTGCTTTCGAAAAAATTTCCAAAAAATGGGCCATTTCGGCATAAATCTCTGGATTATAGTCCAGTGATTTTTGCGGATTTTAATATATTTACTTTTTTATGAATATCTTGCGAAATAACTGTGCTATTAAGCAGAAACTTAGGAAATACTCGTTTCTTAATATTTATAATCGCATTACGCTCCTGAAATAAATTTTTAAAACTTGTCCATTTTCGGCGTAAATCGCTGGATTATAGTCCAGTGATTTTTGCGAATTTGAAGATATTTACTTTTTTATGAATATCTCGAGAAATAACTGTGCTATTAAGCAGAAACTTAGGAAATACTCGTTTCTTAATATTTATAATCGCATTACGCTCCTGAAATAAATTTTTAAAACTTGTCCATTTTCGGCGTAAATCGCTGGATTATAGTCTTGTGATTTTTGCGAATTTAAAGTTATTTTCTTTTTTACGAATATCTCGCGAAATAACTGTGCTATAAAGCTAAAACTTAGGAAATACTCGTTTCATAATACTTATTATTGTATTCCGCTTTCGAAAAAAATTCCCAAAAATGCACCATTTTCGGCGTAAATTGCTGGATTAAAGTCCAGTGATTTTTGCGAATTTAAATATATTTACTTTTTTATGAATATCTTGCGAAATAACTGTGCTATTATGCTGAAATTTAGGAGATACTCGTTACATAATATTTATAATCGTATGCCGCTTTTAATGTTTTTTTCCAAAAATGATCCATTTTCGGCGTAAGTTGCTGGATTTTAGTCCAGTGATTTTTGCGAATTTGAAGATATTTACTTTTTTATGAATATCTCGAGAAATAACTGTGCTATTAAGCTGAAACTTAGGAAATACTCGTTTCCTAATATTTATAATCGCATTCCGCTCCTGAAATAAATTTTTAAAACTGGACCATTTTCGGCGTAAATCGCTGGATTATAGTCTTGTGATTTTTGCGATTTTGAAGATATTTACTTTTTTATGAATATCTCGCGAAATAACTGTGGTATTAAGCTGAAACTTCGAAAATTCTCGTTTCATAATAATTATAATCGTATTCCGCTTTCGAAAAAATTTCCCAAAAATGGGCCATTTTTGGCGTAAATCGCTGGATTATAGTCCAGTGGTTTTTGCGACTTTGAAGATGTTTACTTTTTTATGAATATCTCGCAAAATAACTGTGCTACTAAGCTAAAACTTAGGAAATACTCGTTTCATAAAACTTATAATCGTATTTAGCGATCGAAAAAATTCCAAAAAATGGGCCTTTTTTGGCGTAAATTGCTGGATTATAGTCCAGTAATTTTTGCAAATTTGAAGATATTTATATTTTTATGAATATCTCGCGAAATACTTGTGCTATTAAGCTGAAACTTAGGAAATACTTGTTTCATAAAATTTATAATCGTATTTCGCGTTCGAAAAAGTTTTCCGAAAATGAGCTATTTTCGGCGGAAATCGCTGAATTATAGTCCAGTGATTTTTGTGAATTTGAAAATATTTAGTTTTTTTGAGTATCTCGTGAAATAACTGTGCTTATAAGCTGAAACGTAGAAAATACTCGTTCATAATATTTATAATCGTATTCCACTTTAGAAAAAATTTTCCAAGAATGGGCCATTTTCGGCATAAATCACTGGATTATATTTCAGTGATTTTTGCAAATTTGAAGATATTTACTTTTTTATGAATATCTCGCGAAATAACTGTGCTATTAAGCTAAAATTTAAAAAATACTCATTTCATAATATTTTTAATTGAATCCTGCTTTCGAAAAAATTTCTTTAAAAAAAGCCATACTTATCGTAAATCGCTGGACTATAATCCACTGATTTTTGGGAATTTGAAGAGATTTAGTTTTTTATGAATAACTTTCAAAATAACTATGCTATTAAGCTGAAACTTTGGAAATATTTCTTGTCAAATTCCGCCTTCCTAAAAATTTTGCTTAAAATAGGCCATTTTTGACAAAAATCACTGGGCTATAATACAGCGATTTGTAGCAATTTTAAATTTTTAATTTCTTTATTTTGAGATATTTGCGAAATCTGATCCCTACCTACGTGAAGCATCACCTTGACGAGGTGGTAGGGCTTAATAAATTCCCTGTTCTTAACAGAGATGTGAGACTAAGAAGTTTCACACTCTATAAATATTATTAGCAATATTTTTAAATTGCTTACAATAATCTAAATTTCTGTTTAAAAACTTTTGCATCACGATTAGTTAATCCAAAAATGATAAAATTGACTCTTTTAAATCATTATTTCATAATGAAAGTTACCTAAATTCATTACTTGTAAAAACACTGCAAAAATCTTATAAATTTACTTCTGAATCACAAAATTGATTGAAAAACATGTATTTCTAGTATAAATTTTAGGTGTGTCTGTCACAAAAACGTGACGTAGGATGAAACTAAGCTCAACCGACGACAAAAGTTTGTAATTATGATGAAGTAAAATTTCTTTTTTTTTGCATCTATGGACTAAGTAAAGACGTATGTTCAAGTTTTAAAATTTTAGGAGTTGCAAAAAACGTGGCGTATGGCGTAACCTAATTCAACTGACGACAAAAGTTTTTAATTAAAATTAATTAGAATTTCAAAAAGATTTTGCATCGATGAACTAAGTATAGACGTACGTTCATGTTTTAAATTTTTTTATGTCGTTAAAAGCGTAACGTAATGCGTAACTTACTTCAACCGACAACAAAAGTTTTCAATTAAAATTATTTAAAATTTCAAAAAGATTTTGCATCGATGAATTAAGTTAAGACGTACGTCCATGTTTTAAAATTTTTAGTGTCGATTAAAAACGTGACGTAAGACGTAATTTACTTCAACCGACGACAAATGTTTTTAATTAAAATTAATTAAAATTCCAAAAAGATTTCACATCGATGAACAAAGTAAAACATACGTGTTAGTTTTAAAATTTTAGGTGTCACAAAAAACGTGACGTAAGGCGTAACCTAATTCAACTGACGACAAAAGTTTTTAATTAAAATTAATTAAAATTCCAAAGTGACTTTGCATCGATGAAACAAATAAAGACGTAGGTCTTAGTTTTAAAATTTTTGTGTCATAAAAAAACGTGACGTAGTGCGTAACTTAATTCAACCAACGACAAAAGTTTTCAATTAAATTAATTAAAATTCCGAAAAGTTTTGAATTCAGAATTGATATACGTTATTTTTTTGATTCGATGAAAATGTAACGTACGACATTTCTTGCTTCAACCGACGACAAAAGTTTTCAATTAAAATTAATTAAAATTCGAAAATTATTTTATATCGATGAACTCAGAAATATTGTGCGTTACATCTTTGTGGAATCTAAAACTTAGGTCAATTCTAAGTTCATCGATACAAAATCGTTTTCAAATTTTAATTAATTTTAATTGAAAACTTTTGTCTTCGGTGAAGCAAGTAATGTCGTACGTTTTCCAAGATGCAAAAGTGATTTAGTTATTCATTTCTTTGTCATTTAATAAATATATATTTTTTTTTAACTTTTTGATCATTTTCTCATGATACAAAAGTGATTTACAAATTCATTTTGCTGACCTTTTGATCATTTTTTCGTGATGCAAAAGTGATATAGAAATTTATTTGTTTTACGAATTTTTTTTTTTTACTTTTTGTTCATTTTCAATGATGCAAAAGTGATTTAGAAATAATTTTTTGACTACTTTTTGATCATATCCCAGGATGCAAAATTTATTTTGAAAATTAATTTTAAAAAAATATGATGCCAAATGATTTAAAATGATGAATTTTACCTCCCTAAGTTTATTTGAGATATTTATGATATATAATATACGATTGTGGAGCTTCTTAATCTCGCATCCCTGTTAAAAACAGGGAATTGAATAAGCCCTACCACCCCATCAAGGTGATGCTCCACGTAGGTAGGGTATAATATAAAAAAACCTATTTAGCTGAAACGTTGAAAATACTCGTCTCATAATATTTCTTACCGAATTATAGGAGACAATTTTACCTCAAAAATAGACTATTTTTAGCAAAAATCACTGAATTATAGTCCAGCGATTTTTGCGTTTTTCAACATTTTAGTTGGCTACAAGAATCTCGCGAAATATTTACGATATTTAACTGAAACTTTGGAAATACATGTTTCATAATATTCTGCTACGGTTCCATAAAGAATATTATGTAACGTGTATTTTCAAAGTTTCAGTTTAATAACTCAATTATTTTGAAAGATTTTTATAAGAAAAAATATAAATGATGAAAAACACAAATATCGCTGGTCCAGTAATTTTTGCCAAAAATGTTCTGTTTTTGAAGTAAACTTTTTCTTTTATAATTCGATAAAGAATATTATGATACGAGTATATCCATAATTTATTGGCCTATTTTTGTATTATTTTAAATTGCCGGAGATTATATATTGTACAATTTTACAATTATGAATTTTGTTTTTATAAATTCTTATTTAGAATAAAGTTTTTCTTTGTATGAATTAAGAAATACGCAAAAAAATTTAAACAAATACCATATTTGTTTATAACATTTAAAAAAAACACACAAAAATTTATAAATATAATGTTTTATATAAAAAAACATCATCATATTCTTAAAATAGGTTTATACTGAGAATAATTTAAAGCAAATTTAAAATTTTATTTAGTTTTTGTTACAATGTAAACAATTTCAAATGTAAAGTCCCTAAAGCGAAATATTTTAACAAAATTCAGATATGTAAACAACTATCAGAAAAGTTTTGGATAGATTGTCCCTTACCTTTCCGTAAAACATCTCCCAAAAACATTTAAAAAATAAGACATTAATTTGTATTTTCCTTCTTGAGAAACATGATTTATACATAAAGGATAATTACGAAAAACAAAAATTTTGTAAATCAGTAAAAATGAATTAATTAAAAACTTGATACTTGTATTTCTTTATATTTTGCGAAATAATTGTGTTATTTAGCTGAAAACTTGGAAATAAACGTTTCATATTGTCTCTAATCGAATCCTGCCTTTGAAAAAATTGCTGTATTCAGTGTATTTTATCAAAAATGATTTATTTTGGGGATAAAATATTTTTGCTATATATCGACTAGAAACATTATGAAACGTATATTTCCAAAGTTTCAACTTAATAGCGCAATTATTTTGCGAGATTTTTCCAAAAAATTAAAATATTGGAAATCGCTAAAAATCGTTATTTTATAGTCCAGTACTTTTTGCCAAAAACTACTCATTTTGGGGTTATTTTTTTTTGCTATAAATCAACTAGGAACATTATAAAACGTTTGTTTCCAAATTTCAGCTTAATAGCCCAACAATTTTGCCGAAAATTGCCTAGTTTTGAGGTAAAATTATTATGCTATAAATTCATTAAGAAAATTGTTAAATGTGTATTTTCAAAGTTTTAGCTCAATAGCGCAGTTATTTCACAAAAATATATTAATAGTTCTTAAATAATTAAACCGAACGAGCTTTGGCTAGCACTTTCCAAAATAACATGGCCGCTCATTATTTAAGGTGCTTATGTTAGGTGGCACTTGTATCGCTTAGAACCTGAATTTTAACGAAAGATAAACTTTCAAAGAATAAAATAATATTATATAACATCATCGTCTTTAATTAAATAATTTTTACAAAAAACTTATATGTTGATAATCGAAAAATAGTTGAAGTGTGCAATAATTGTTTGCAAAAATGGCCCTTTTTGAAAATATTATTTATAAGGCAGAAATCAATTTAGAATTTAATATATTGTGTTTTTCCATATTTTCAGCTAAATGGCACAATTTTCTCACAAAATTATTGCAAGAAACTAAAATAAAGAAATTCAGTAAAAATAGCTGGACTATAGTTTTATTATTTTTGGCAAACATAGCCAATTTTTAGGTATTATTTTTATTTTTCTGTAATTTTAGAAACATATTTTTATGTATAGCCTTGAGTTAATTTGAATGACCATGCATAAATTATCACAGTAATATACATAACTAATAAAA
>NEEE01002512.1:26810-37458 GCA_002278615.1 Pogonus chalceus
ATAAAAAAAGTTCGGCAGAACGGTATCATGTAAACGTACAATTATTGCGCAACAGCGACTTTTCCTGAACTATACTATATTTAGGATTTGACTGTAAATTCAAATTTAACCGAAAGGCATGTAATTAACCAAACGTTATTTCTAGTAGTATATATCTTCAAGCAAAATTTTAGATAAGTGATTGTAGTTTTGGAAATTAATATGCGATTTTTATACAATTATATTGATTATTAATTATTATATTTAAAAAGTGTACCCTAATATTATGATAAAACCATTACATATTGAAAAAAAAATTCATAAAGATGATAATATTATTTATCTCGGACATTCCCAACGACGAACACACCATCCTGTTGCATTTCGAACATATCCAGATTCGCAAACATATCCAGGAATACAAGACCGATCGCAACGACATGCACTAAATCTTAATTGTGGTCTCATACATTCACAGGTAAGTTGGCATGACGCTCCACAATGACTGAATCGAGCATGTCGATCTCCTAAAATCATTAGTGTTTATGATCTTTAAAATCTTTCAATTTACTAATGTGTATGTATACGGGAAACTCCCTAACTTGAATTATTGTATATCAAAGTAAGCGTTGCCAGACGTCCCGATTTTTTATCCAAAATTAAAAGTCCCGCGTGGGAAAGATACTATCCCGGTTTTCGGGGATTAATCTTCGCGGCACAGTTAAATCATCTGAGAAATATATGTAAACAATAATTACAAATTTTTTAAAAATACTGATTTGTACATTTTTTTATTATGTCCCGCTTTTTAACCCATAAGGTTTCAAAATCTCACTTTAACCAAAAAAAAATCTGGCAACGCTGATTAAAGAACACATATATAAAGTTTAATATAAAATTAATTGAGTAAAAAATGTAAAGAACATAAAAGTTGAAATAAATTTTATAAAATTCTTGCTAAGACCACCGAAATATGAAGCTAAAACAAATATTTTTAGTGCTAAAAAAAATATTAGGTTATGATTTTTGCCAATATTTTATGTTTATCGCAAAAAAGTCATATTATAAATCAGACATTTTCTGATAATGAAAATTTTAGCAATTTTCTCAAAAATGAACAAATATACATGATAATTTGTGATTTTATGCATGTGCAAGTTATGACATTGTGTATTAATTGAAAAATTGAATTATAAAGTTTTTGTATTTTTTCTGACATCTTACTTAAATATTGTTAGAATTACGAAGTTTTCTATCGTATGATAGTTAATTTCTGTAAGTAAAATATAACGAATTATCATACTTAATTTTTTTCGAAAATGGGTATAAATATTATTAACTATTTTGTATCTTAATTTATCATTAAATTCTTTATCAAATAGTGAATTATTTGATTCAAATTTAGAAATAAAGAATTAATATTTGTTTTTGTATTTGTATTAAACCTAAAATTTGAGTGTTTTTTATATTTTGTGAAAGACTTTCAAAGTTAAAAACAACGATTTTAGTGTTTTTATAAGTTTTTAATATTTTATTGTTTGGAATTTTCTCGTTACAGCAATGGATATTAATTTGCGCTGTTGTGTGTATAGGAATCATGAAATTCTCTATCAAACTATTTTTAATTCATACATCAATATCTAGAAGTAACAATTACATTTACTTTCATGTGTATATAAAACTTGCTAGAACATAAATCGTATATTTTAAAAAATATTTTGAATAATAGTACTATTAGTAAAGCTACATATAAACAACTTTATTTTCAACAGTTAAATTTTTTTAATCATCTACTAAATTCGTGAAAATTTTGGTAAACAATAAACAAAGATGTAATCTTTGTAAATTTTTCTTTTTTTTTTTTTGCTAAATCTTAGTAAAAAATTTAGATATTAAACGCATACTTTAAATAAAGATGTTTCTCTGCGATAGTAAAAAAATAATTTTTATCAAAAAAATACAACTAAATTTTTTTTAAACCATATTTCATTAAGTAATTTACATTTCGTTATATTTATTATCGTTTTATGACTAATAAATAATGTGAGAAAAATGAGCATAACTTGCAAAAAAAGCTAAGGTTGCATATACATCTTTAATTTTCGCTGATTTTACGTGTTTTAGTTTCGACGAATAGCTTGCCAAATAGAAGAATTATTTTGCTGAAACTTTGAATATATACATTTTGCTATAATTTCTTTTTATTTATGTATATAAAATTATTTTTATTTACTCAGATTACATTTCATGATTTAGGATTTGGCGTAAACCTTGCGAAATGATACAGCTAGTCTGCTGCAACATTGAATATTTCATAATATTTTCTATCGATTGGTGGACAGAAATACAACTGATGCATCAAAAATTTTTGCTGACGTAACTTGTTTTAATTTTTGGCAGAAATTTTTATATATATTTTAATCCATTTAGACATATGAATTCAAACGCAAAATATGGGCAAAATTTACAACATTCGCTGATTTTTTGTGTTTTACTTATTTAAAAAAATCTAGCAAAATCATATAGCTTTTTTGCTAAAATATTAAATATTTATATTTTTTATTAATGAATGCAAAATTTACAAGCAATTTAGTAAGGTTATATGTTAAGGAATTTTGAAGATTTTCTTTGTTTTGTTTTTAATATAAATATTGCAAAATTATATAGCTTTTTGGATGATAATTTAAATATTTACGTTTCATCATATTTTTTATCAACTGATGCATAATAAATAATATGAAAAAATGATTTAATTTTATAAAAGAAATAAATTTATACATAAGAATATTATAAATATCCGAATTTTCAAAGTTTTAACAGATTCTCTGTTTTTTTTTTTTAAAANTACATAAGAATATTATAAATATCTGAATTTTCAAAGTTTTAACAGATTCTCTGTTTTTTTTTTTTTACAACAATTATGGCAAGCAACAAATTCTCTCTATTTATTATGGTTAATAAATGCTTAAAAAATAACTAAGATCAACATAAATTACTAAAAGAATTTATATATCCGATAAATTACTAAATATAACAAATTGTTATGAAGAATAAAGTAAACAATTTACCTCTTTGTGGACAATAAATTTCAGGTATACATCCATTTTGTTCATTATTATAAATCCAACCACGTTCACATTCACATTTTGGATCAAACCAGATAATGCAAACGGGACCTGGACCACCACCGAAAAATATAGAAGGACAAGTTGGCCTGCACCATGATGTATAATTAACCAAAACTTCGTGGTCTCTACATTTTCCTTTAAATAATAGTTTAAATTTAAAATATTGTGATTGTTAACTTTCTAAATTTATAATGAATATTTATTCTAATTTACTTACTTGTATTATTATTTACTTGACCAGAAACGAAGAATAAAAATATACTCAAATATATAAGTATATGTAACCTCATTTTGATTACAAGCGTTTAACAAATATACGGCATTTTTAAATANATATATATATATATATATATATAGTAATAACTAGATAATACTGTGCGATAAACGTACAACAATGTAATTTATAAATATTGTAAAAATTGCACTATGTATATGAATATATTGTTTACTCCTTACTTCAAATATTATTTATTTGTTTAATTGTAAATAACTTTTTTGTCGTGTAAAATATACGCAACAAATAAAGTGCATGTAATGTCCTGATAATTATTTTAAAAATAAAATGCAAATAAATAGAAACCATCAAAGAAACCATTGTAGAAAGAAACTTTACTACTAATATTTTAGGTTGATGTATTTTCCTGTCGCATACAGTAAAAGCTTACAAAATTTATTACAACTTAAAAATAAACTTTGGATAACGTAATACCTTGTATAAAATACAGTAAATGTTTAGCAACTTGCAGTACAACGCGACGAAAAGTTTTCCTAGCAAACAACTCAGATTTCAAAACAAAAATAATTATTTGAAATTGTTGTTGAATCTGAAAACTAATTTTAAAGTATTTATATGTAATTACAAACTGTATTATTTTATAACTGTAATAAAAATTAATTGTATAATTAATGCTTCATTGTTTATGTAAATTATCTATTATCACGTAATCGATAATTAATTAATCAGTTAATTAATTATGAAATATCATTTCCGCAGTGGAAATGGAATAAAAAGTAATATCAATTTTTTTTATGTAGTAGATAGCAAAATTAAAACGTAAAATTAATTATTTTTTGAAACAACATAAATTTTAATTAATTTATTAGAATTGTAGCATTTAATGATAGCTTTATAATTAAAACGAAATTTTATATATTCTTATTCACCAAACCTTTTATATATAATAAATTCAATTTTATTTTATAAGTATTTTTATAAATAAAATACTAATTCATAAGAAACCAAAAAATACTGTTGNTGTTGCATAGTTTTACTTCTTTTTATTATATATTTTCTAACCCTACAGCACCGGTACTTTACGGACTGATCAAACTATGATTATCCCATACGACCAGTATGTTCTTACGTTAAAGCTCCTGTTTACTTTTTATGCAAACAATTAAATAAATCTTTACCTATGTATTTAAATAATTTAGATCTAATAAATAAAATTAATTGTAAAACGTTCGTACCAAATGGAAAACTAGTGTTCTTTGATATATGTACTTCAATTCCAATTGATGAACTCAGAAACATAATTTTTGACCAGTTGGAACATTTGAACCCAGTAACTCAAAATGAATTAACTTTTTTAATAGTTAAATGTTTAAAACAAAACTACTTTAACTTTAACAATGCCTTTTATAAACAAAACGATGGTCTACATATGGGATCCTTTTTGCCACCATTGTTAGCTGATATTTTTATGAATCATTTTGAAAATTATATATTTATTGTAATAATAAATTGGTAAAAAATGTTATTTGGTGGTATCGATATCTGGATGATATTTTATGTTACTGGAATGCACAGACAGACAGATTGACTCTTTTTTAAATTTTTTAAATAGTATAAATTCAAAAATTCATTTTACCGTAGGAAAAGAGGCTAACCAGAAAATTAATTTTCTTGACCTAACCATAAATAGAAACTACGACAATTTTTCATTTAACATTTTTCGAAAATCCATTTATAGTGATATAGATCCCTGTTTGTTCTAACCATCCAAATAACATAAAAGTATCAGCGTTTAATAGTTTTATACATAGACTAGTAAATGTACCAATGTCAGTGGAATCTTATCATAATGTAATTAATACTATTTATAAAATAGCCGAAAACAATGGATACAATGCCAAAGAAAAAATTTTAAATGTCTTTGTACTTCTGATGATGGCGTAAAAGCCAAAATACTCAAGTAATTGAATAAATAAATAATTTTGAAACAGAACCGAGTGTTATTTAATTTAATATTAAAATGTTTCAACGAGAGGTAACAGCAAAATCTATTAATTTTATAACTTTTTTTATAAAATAGACATTTTTTTTACATTTTACATTAATAATAGACTTTTTAATGAAACGTATTTATTATAATTTTCAGTTTAATACCTGTATTACTTAATATGATTTTCGAAATAAAAATGAATACTTTTTTAGCAATATTTTTCCATTTTTGTATATTANCATGATTTTCGAAAAAAAATGAATACTTTTTTAGCAATATTTTCCCATTGTTGTATGTTATATTTCATCTGTAAATCAACAGAATAACTAAATTATTTTGCCAAAAATTATAAAACGAAAAATAAGCAAAATTGTCTTTTTTTGTTATATAGGATATTCAGTGGTAAAAATATAATTATGCAATAAATATTTTCCTATTAGTATTGGAACAAAATAACAAATATTTAAATACAAAAATTAGAATTAGAATTAGAATGTGCATCCAATGAACTTATTCAAAACAGATATATTTTATTTTAAAGTATAGTTCTATTAATTTAATTTCCTTTGCATTAAAATTACAATTAAAACACAAAGTGTTAAGAATTTATTTGCTTTATTTTACATGACACTCTGTAAACTGCTTCAAGATGGAAATTTTAATTTTACCTGTATCTTGTGACAGCATTGTCGTGTATCATTTAAAAGAGCTTCATTTAATACACAATTTAATTCTGAACAACTTTTGTTTTTCAATATTTTTTTCTTACATTAATAAAATAAAATTTATGGCGTTATGAAAATTTTACCATAGAATTTTCTATATAATAAAAATAAGTAGCCACCGGATAAAAACTTATCTTATTTTGTAAATTATTATGAAAATTTTAAAATTGAATTTCCTATATATCAAAAAAAGTAGACACCGGATATAAACTTATCTTTTTTTGTAAATTATACTTATTTTTGACCTTTTAGTTCTAGTGCATAAATCTATAGAAGATATAATTAAATTTGAGTATTAAAAATGCAGATAAATAGTTGTAATATTTTGCAAATATATCGAAAAATCAGTAAAATAGAATATATATAAATTCAAATTTGCAGCTAAATAGCTGTATTACTTTGTAAAAATTGCACCAAAATCAAAGACACGAAAAATTAATAAAACTCTCTGATGTATAAAATACCTTCTTTAATAAATTTGACGCAGTATTTATGTTTTAATTTGCAACTGCATATTTGTACTATTTTGCAGGAATTTTGCCAAAAATTAAAACACGGTAATTCAGTTAAATTCCCTGACTTTAAACTTGGCTTGTTTTAAAAATTTCATCATTTTTAGTATTTTATTTTTTAGTCAGAAATTAATAGAAAATAGAATGAAAAGCATTTATGCCTCATATCTATCTTGTATATTATTTATAATAGTTTAAGGCCCGGTCNTATAACGAATATATTTTATTTTAAAGTATAGTTCTATTAATTTAATTTCCTTTGCATTAAAATTACAATTAGAACAACACAAAGTGTTAATAATTTATTTGTTTAATTTTACATGACACTCTGTAAACTGCTTGAAGATGGAAATTTTAATTTTACCTGTATCTCGTCACAGCATTATCGTATATCATTGAAAAGATCTTCATTTAATGCACATTTTAATTCTGAACAACTTTTGTTTTTCAATATTTGTTCTTACATTAATAAAATAAAATTTATGGCGTTATGAAAATTTTCTATATAATAAAAATAACTAGACACCGGATAAAAACTTATCTTATTTTGTAAATTATTATGAAAATTTTAAAATTGAATTTCCTATATATCAAAAAAAATAGACACCGGATATAAACTTATCTTTTTTTGTAAATTATACTTATTTTTGACCTTTTAGTTCTAGTGCATAAATCTATAGAAGATATAATTAAATTTGAGTATTAAAAATGCAGATAAATAGTTGTAATATTTTGCAAATATATCGAAAAATCAGTAAAATAGAATATATATAAATTCAAATTTGCAGCTAAATAGCTGTATTACTTTGTAAAAATTGCACCAAAATCAAAGACACGAAAAATTAATAAAACTCTCTGATGTATAAAATACCTTCTTTAATAAATTTGACGCAGTATTTATGTTTTAATTTGCAACTGCATATTTGTACTATTTTGCAGGAATTTTGCCAAAAATTAAAACACGGTAATTCAGTTAAATTCCCTGACTTTAAACTTGGCTTGTTTTAAAAATTTCATCATTTTTAGTATTTTATTTTTTAGTCAGAAATTAATAGAAAATAGAATGAAAAGCATTTATGCCTCATATCTATCTTGTATATTATTTATAATAGTTTAAGGCCCGGTCTTATAAAACTATTTAGTCTTTGATTAAAATTTAGTAAGGACCTAAATAATTTTAAGTGAAGATTTTAGTTTCATAACCAACTTTTTTATTATAAATAATCTAGGAAATTCAAACCAAAATTTGTCTGGCGAATAAAAAGACAGTNTATATAAAATTATTTTCTAAAAAAGATTCATTTTATTTGTTTGTTTTACCAAGGAAATACTTCTCTTTACTTGGTGGACTTTTTCTAGCTAGTGTATGTAAAAAACGATTTAAGAATCAATTTACAAAAATCATTTCTTAGTAACAAGCACAAAAGTCCGTAATTTACAATTAAAATTAAGATTGCAAAAAATAATTTACTTAATTGACACATAAAATTGTTTTATAATACTCAAGCTGATATGTAATTGACGATAAATTTTCTAGTGAAGTAGTTAATTAACTATTATTTTTACTAGATACTTTTAATAGGACTGTATCCATTGTCAGTGTAATAAGAATAAAAATTATAGAAACAAAAATCTTGCAACTTGCAATAAAAAATTAAGATTTTTGTTTCTATAATTTTTATTCTTATTACACTGACAATGGATACAGTCCTATTAAAAGTATCTAATAACGAGTTACCATTGTCAACAAATCTCTGTAAACCTATTATTTTTACGTTTATAAGACCGGGCCTAAATGTAGTTACTAATAATTTTAGTCAAATTGGAAATATATGTGTAAATTTTACATAATCTTGTCCACCGAACAACTAAAGATGAAAATAAATTCTAGAAGAGTGAATATTGATACAAATGTATGTACATACATGAAATGTATAACCAAATCAAATAAAAAGCATATATTCAACTATAGTTGTTAATGCATGAACTATTCTTTGTTTTGAATCATATGATCTTAGTATCCATTTAAGCATGTAAATTGTAAATCCGATTTTCAATGCATGATGTAAAATCGCTTGAAGCATCGCAAGTGTGCTCATGACGTCATGAACATCGCAACGAGCGAGGCGATGCCAGACTGTGCTGGATGTTTGTTGGCGCCCCGGAACTGGCCATACCGACTGCGGTGTTCACAGCGCCGTTATGATGGTTGTGCTGGTCAAAATAATGCTTAATTGAATTAAAATTTAAATGGATGGTCGCTTCAAAACGTCGGACAAACTCATTACTCGCTTGTTAACCTAAATATTATATGGAAACTCAAGCTCGCGTCAATTCTAAACGGAAGAATTGAATAAATTAGATTATTATACATAGTACAGCTATAAGTCAAATTTAAATCCATTTTTATAATATAACTATACTCTTCCTCTTTTATTTAACTATTACAAAGATTTATAAAATCTGAATAGTAATAAAATATTAGTAACTCATAAATTTAATTATACACATAACAAAACTTCTTTTAATTGACTACATCATAAATCTAAACATTCCAACTTAAAATATCGAGTTATGATTTATTACTTAAAATATTTGAATCTTATTCGCAGAGACTTATAATTATCTTTAATAAAAGACACCATTAATATTCTTAATTATTCTGTTATTCGTCACATCATCAACTATAAAATATTTTAATTTAGATTCTTTATTTACGTTTTGTTTACAAAAATTACTATTTATACATAAATAATATAAACATATATATTTTAAATAAATTAATAANATATATTTTAAATAAATTAATAAAATTGTTTATAAACGCAAATATTGATAAAATATAATTAATAGATGTAAAAAATTCATTTGTCATAATAAATTCATTAAAATAAGGAAACAAATTAATATCATTTCCTGTTTATCTTGACACCTGAAATTAACAAAGGTAAACAAAACATGTTGAATTATCCAGACGTATAATAAGGTTGTTTAGGAATTAAATTATCATCATGAGGTTCAAGCACGTATAGTTTAAATACAGGATTTAGATTTCAACCCAAGGATGATAAGATTTATACTATGTCATGTTTTGTTGATTCGGATGTAAACTTTTCATGTATTTACATATTTAACCAGCTCATATTTATATACATTTATATTTATCATAATACTTTTTATAGTTTATTAATGTTAAATCTTGTTTTTAATTAGATGATTATTTCAACTGAGTATTTTTTTCATGAATATACTGATGTAAACAAGATTATAGTTTATACTCATGTTTTTATAACAGAGAATTAAAAGATAAATATTTTTATTATAAAATTAGTCATATGTATTTCATATATGTATTAAATTGTGATTAACATTAGATAAATTAATTTGCTATGATCTGATTAAATACGACCATAAAAATACAAATAATTAAACAGAAATCATATTTTTGTTATTAAAAATTACAAATTTTAAAATTATTTGAACAGAGCAAGAGAGAATTTTTTTTTTTAAATATTATATTTTAGCTTATGTCCAATTAATTGTTATTACCATATATTTATTGAAATAAAAATATAATAACTATTAACGTCTTATTATTAATTGTATGTACAAAGAGTAACAATTATTCTAAATAACCCATTTTAAAATGTCTTGTTCAAAGTTGAAATCAAATTGAGCAAAGATATTATTAAAATAATTATGAAATATAAAGAGTGATTTTAAAATAAATCAATGTTTTACAATATTTTTTGTGCTAATTTTAATTGCACGAGTCGAAATTTTACGCCTAAATAGAGCCTCCTAAGGTAGGATTTCTGTCGGACCTCTGGGCTCAAAGTCGGTTCTATTCCCATGTTAAATTAAGTCCGACTTTAAGTCCCAAAATGGTACAAATTTCCGTTTTTATCACTTTGGGGTTTAAAGTCGGACCCGAATGGAATAAAAATTAGCGCCTACTTTGGACCCCTAGAATCTACTATAATAATAATAGTACTATCAATAATAATAATATTAATAATTATAAAGCTGATAATTACTATTAGTTATTATTAGTAATTCTTGAAAATAACAGTAACAAT
>NEEE01002512.1:63998-76722 GCA_002278615.1 Pogonus chalceus
GCGCTCCTAAGTCGCGCGGCAACAATCTCTCAATCGACAATGTCCCACTTTGCGCTCATAATACACAAATAACTGTTTTAAGTGAGTTTATTTATAACATGATAAATTGTAACACTATTTTTATACGTTAAATTAATTTAGGCCGCCAGAAAATATATTTTCTCAGAAATTTTAAAATTAATAAATGTATATATGTATATAATTCACCATCCTATAACATGGTATTTTTACAAATCGATTTTCATGTAATGCGAAATCTTCCTATAAAGCAGTATTCTTATATTGCAATTTTGTACAACTTAACTGACTAATTGATCAATATTCTTGTAACTTATACTAATTTTTATTTCTAATATTTTCCTATTGTACTTACTGACTTATTTTCGTATGAGTAAAACAATCTATCTATCAGGAAAACAAGTCTATGTTATTATAAAATAAAGCATTATTATCTAAACTATGAATTTAAAAAAATAAATCAGAAATAGTATCCCGGAAATGAAAAATATAACTATAATATTTAATATTAAAAAAACAATAAAATAAAAGAAATTAAAAGCGATATCTCCCAGTTGTAATGTAAAACAAAATTCAAATATTTTAATTCATAAATATGCACTGATCGTAATATTAAGGTAATCATTAAACATATAATTACAAAGTTTGGAGAGTAAGACAACCAACGAAAAATAGACCACACAAAATTAAGGATCCACTTAAAACGATTTTACAACTAAAAATAAGATAATTTTTGCTTTAAAGACGCCATTAACTTATATAATAAAATTTCTTAAGATAAATACCTGGGCATTTATAACCTAAACAGCTGATGTACCCTTATAATAAATATAATATTTAAAAAATCTTTTATGTATTATTAAAATTAATTTTAAAATATTTTAAAACGTCTTAACTTTAGAATAGATTTGCCATTGAAATGAAATTAACAAAATTGAATAAAGTAAATGATTTTAAAATTAGCAAATTAACAATTGACCGACAGAAATATTGAAAGAAGTAAATCATTAAAATTAATTATTCCGTAATTATAAAAAAAATCTTTTTATCACAAAGGAAAAATTAATTAAATTGGTTTAAACGTTAGACATTGTTATAATGTTTTAAAGTTATCTTAGAAATCTGAAAAATTTGCCGGGAGTTCTATTTAAAAAGGTATAAAATAAAATGTCGTCCTTTGAATTGTAGACTTGTAATTAAGTATCCGATGGGCGATGGGGGAACAATACCTTATGGAAAGGTATTTCATAATGAGGAATCAGTTGTCGGCACTGTAGCAGTCCTGTTGTTCTCTTGAATTCATCTGACAGGAACATCAATGATTTCGTAGACAGTGGCTGGCGGTTTAAACCAACACAAGCACTGATCAATTAAAAAAACACTAACAATGTCATTTTTCTAAAACGAACCGACAGATCTACAGATTTCTTTTTCTAGATCACTGATGATATTATTAATTAAACGAAAAAGAACTAAATAAACTTTCAAAATAACATATTTTTGAATAAAAAAATTTCATAACCTCAAATCACTCTACTAAAAATAAATATGAACAATAAAAATTATAATTAAAAATGATGGTGCTGTAGTAGTAATAATAATAATAAAAACAATTTGAAACACATGACAGTAATCGCATAAAAATGATGAAAAATGAAAACATTAATTCCGAGAATTTCAATATTGAAACGTATTTCATAACACGATCATAACTTCAACCTAAACCAATTTAAGCTGATTCATATAATTCCAGTGCATTCAGTATTATGCACCAATATTCCACATATAATTTATACACAAGTTGAAATCTAATTTCGTTGCTATTTATCTTTGTCGGATCCTTTCAGCGGATATAACCGTATCTGAGTCTAACCGGAGGTGGGAATTATACTGCATTACCACGTCAATTTATTTTAGATCATGTAGAAACAGGAAAACTTCATCAACTTATATTGTATTTTTATTTTATTTAACAACGACACGTTAATAAATATATATTTTTTATTTACTTTAATAATACAGAAGATGTATTTAAAGTGATCATATTACCGAATGAAATAATTATCTGTAACAAATTTTCCACTTCCTACTTAATTATAAAAAATACGCAATTAATTTTGAAAAAATAATTTGGCAATAATTACAAATTATTTAACTTTCCAAGTTTATGGCAGTGAGATAATCGTTTAAATTAAATAAAAAATAAATTTGAAATATTGATCAGTGCATAAAATGATGGTACATTTAAAAATAGGATGTTAAGGACTACGACTTAATAATTATTTTTAGTTACAACATATTATTGCGTAGTTTCATTCCAGGACGTATACGTATTTTATTAGACAATTGTGAGAAATTGATTTAATAACTTATTTTTTATTTAATTTAATGCAATTAAAAAAGAGAAAGAAAATTTTCGATCAAAATTAAATTCACAAGGCTTTATTAATATTATGCATTTTTCTTCATATTTGTTATTTTATAAATGTTTATAGTATTGAGTTTTTCTTTTTCTGCGATTTTTGTTATGATTTTGTATTAATATAAAATGTATGTTAATGTTTGTTTAAAACTAATGACGGATTTTATTGAAACCGGTTCTAAAATATATTTTTTCTACAGTCGCTATACAAAATAGGTATTTTGCGCTGTCTTTTCTCAACGCAAATGTTTTTTAATTTTAAATAAAAAGTACAGAATTTGTTTCAAATGATTATAAAATATTTTTTTCTACAGTCGCTATACAAATAGGTATTTTGCACTATCTTTTATCAACGCAAAATGTTACTTTGCCGCTCTAGAGCGACAACTCGGTAACGTTACCTACACGTTAATTACCTTCACAAGTTAATCTGACATATGATTGCCCTGTCGGTACATTCCATAACCTAACAAAATGTCCTGTAAAATTTATTATTTTTTGTTATAGTGGATGACTCCATTGTGGCGACTGTAGAAAAAATCTTGTGTGTGTTTCGAGCGAAAATGGACATTGTCGATTTCGAGAGAATGCGCGCTCCTAAGTCACGCGGCAACAACCTCTCAGTCGACAATGTCCCACTTTGCGCTCTTAATACACAAATAGCTATTTTGGTTTTTAATCGATTTTCAACCAACTTTTAACTGGATTTTAATCGCTTTTTAAAGAATCATTTGGATTAACGTCTAGATTTTTTTCAAGCATTATTAAATACTTATATTAAAAATTAATCTATTTTCTCTAATACTATAACGGAATTCATATCATTCTTATATAATTTTCAATAATATAATGGTAACTGTAAGGTGTTATTCATGCTCTTGTGATTAATAAGATAATATGAAGTTTATATTATCTTATAACGTATAACCTCAAAATGGCGACACAGCACTTATTTTTTAATTATTAAAATACATATACGTCTAGTTGTTTTGTAAATTCAACTAAATTTATAGTATTAGAGAAAATATAATAAAAAACATGTTTTGTCATGGACCTCCATATATGTATATTAATATTTATCTATTGTTATTATTATTATCTTTGTTTTATATTATACTATTATATTTCTTTTATTAATGATTTTATATTTAAGTATAATTTTATCATGTATTTGTATTAACATTCTTTGTATGTATGTTATTTTTTGTATTTATTTATTGTGATCTTGTTTATTGTAATTTGAATTTTTATCTACCCTTAACACAAAAACAACAGAGTTTTTTTTATATACAGTTTTCTAATCTCCTAATTCATTCAAAAATACATCTACCAAATCAGACGCATCAAGCAGAACATAATAACATTCAAAGTCCAACTACTAAATCAGAACCTCTTAACAATTCTTACTCTACTCATCAAATCAAAAACATCTCAAATCTTAAATCTTGAAATACATATACCATTTTCTTCAAAGTCAGATCAGTTATTTTACCTAATTCATATCACTACTGGTATTATTGTGTTAAAAGGCGCGCATATCTGAAGAACTGATTGAAGATGAGGTAGGATCGCAACAGTTTGGAATGGCTATTTTGAATTATGCCTCATTCCAAACTTATTGCAGAATATACTTTTCTATTAAAAACGAATGAAAAATAAAATAATTCGTTTAATTTATACAAGAGAGCATTATTTTTAAGCACAAAACATGGTTTTGTGCCCATAGTAACGCCGAAAAAAATTCTAAATAAAAATAACAAAATAATTGAAATATTGGGTATTCAATAACTTTACAATTCGATAAAATAAATATTGAATTAAAATATTGAATAAAAGATTTATCATAGGTAGTAGTTTTATTAGAAAACGTAAGTATAGTATGAAATAATGAAAATATCTTCTGATAATTACTAAATAATCTAAGATAATCACGTATTGTGCTTGTTCAGTGGTTGTGTGATTGTTGGGCGTATAACACGCCGTTTCATTTTTAAATTAGCAACCGCTGGAATTACGTTCTTTTTCGCTGTTACTTTTTTTTCCTGTGGTTTATACGCATAAGAATTTGTTACAGTGTACAAGGCATAAATGAACGTATTTTTCATCATATTAAAAACACGCTGTTACCATATTTGTGTTATTATTAAATTTACAAGGTTTATAAAAATACCTCAAAGTATTCAATATAAATTAAAATTAAACGAAAATGTAAATAAACAACGTTTTATTTTGAAAAAATAAATTAATGATGTATAAATATAGCATAATTTGCAAATTAAATTCCAATTATGAAACTTCATAAATGTTTAATATGTATAAGGAACATAAGCAAGTACTAATTCATTCTATAATTATATTAATTTTAACTATTTAATAACGTTACTTCAATGTGGTGGTCCTTATAAATGTCTCCATTATAGCTATTTTACATTTATATAGCTTAATAAAGTTATTAATTTTTTTTTGCATACAAAATATGGTTATTATACAGTACAAGCAAACTATTTAAATTATTAACATGATATATAATTTATTTGAAACTTGTATTAACCCGTAGAAGCACGTATAATATATGATTAAACAATTTAAACATACGGCCACACTAAAGACAGTAACGTAACTATTTACTATCTTTCTTTCACTCGTTAAAAATCTCTACTCACAATATAATTTTCAAAATTTTGATTTGAAAGAGCTTGAATCAGAATCATTTTAAGCAAGTTGCTCAAGTCACATTTATAAGATATCTGCAGTTTTAAATTTAAAATGGGTAATAGTTTCTTTTAATTTTGAACCCAATCTTTCGACCAGTCGTGTAAAGGCCATTCAAAACAATTTTATAATTTCGTACCATTTGTACAATAGATAAATAGACCGCGATTAAACCTTGATGAAAAGTAAAGTTCATAAAAATTTATAATAATTCTGATTATATCAATCAGATAGTGGACAATGCTTTTTAAACTAGAAAAATAAAACTTCTTATATCTTATCAACAACGTGGCAAAACTTGTATCAACTAAATTGGTTAAACTCACTGTTGTCCATTGTANCCCAAATGGTTTAAATATGAATCTAGGTTAACTATTTTAAAGAATTTATCAAAGAAAGCTGTGGTGTCATCTTAGTTAATTATTTATTATTGTCAGATATAAAAAGCAATTAGTTAGTAAAAGATCGAAATATTTAGTAAATGACTATTAATTTTAAAACGATTTGTGTCAAAAAATTTAGTTCCAAAATATGAATAAAAAACCATCAATTATTCTTTTTATTTTTTAATTAAGATACAATTTTTTTGGGAACACTTTTAAATGATATTTTTCTACAGTCGCTATACAAAGTAGGTATTTTGGTATCTCTTTTGTCAGCGCAAAATGTTACTTTGCCGCTCTAGAGCTCTAGACGTCACCTACACGTATATTACCTTCACAAGTCAATCTGACATATGGTTGCTCTGTCGGTACATTACATAACCTAACAAAATTTCCTGCTATGTAAAATTTATTATTTTTTGTTATAGTTGCTGACTTCATTGTGGCAACTGTAGAAAAAATCTTGTGTGTGTTTCGAGCGCAAATGGACATTGTCGATTTCGAGAGAATGCCGCGCTCCTAAGTCGCGCGGCAACAATCTCTCAATCGACAATGTCCCACTTTGCGCTCTTAATACACAAATAACTATTGTAGAAAGTCCTAAGTCCTTTCAATGGTAACAGTACATAGATATTTATATTTCGTCTTAGGATTAAAAACCATTGTTGCTTCGATGGCGTACAGACCTATCTAAATATTGTTACACTTAAAACATACACACATTGTTTATGGATTAATCTTGATTTGAACATTTTCGGCACTTCGATCCTTTTGATTTTATGATCTTTAAATGTTATAGAATAAATAAAAATTTTAAAAATCGTTATATAGTCATTCATAGTTCTCTACATTTCACAACCAAAAAGCTGCTTTTGATTTAGTTTTAATGATCATATGGTATTTTAACGTATATCAAGATTCTAGATATATAAAAGAAGAAATTATATAAACATATTTAGGAACAGTTCAATGACTCTTGATCATATCACATTCACGTATCATCAGGTGCATTTTTTATCAGTTTAAATACATACATAAGCTTGATTTATTACAGTTCAAAATATAATCTAACCAAACCTTAAATAATCTAATCTAATTTTAAAACATTTTGAATAAAATATTCGTTTTTTGAATCAGTTCTTTATGAGGAGAAAATATATATTTTTAAAACCTTTCATGTATTTTTAATATATTACTTTGTANGCAGTAGCGTGGTATAATTTCCAATAATTAACTAAACTTTATAACCATGTATTAAAGATTTTTTTGAAAAATATATACATACCTAGCAAAGGGAATCATCTTCAAGGCGAGAGCTCGACTCACGCAGTAACCAGCACCACCCGTTGCGAACCAAAACGAAATATTTCGCTGCAACAGAAAAGAAAAAGTCAGTCAACTAATTACATGTATACCGGGGGTCCACACTCCACACATAGCACTAAACAACACAACAGGGAGAGCCATGACAACATTATACAAAATTATGTGAATATTGGATACATGCAGAGAATTTAGATAAATTGCACTAAGCAATCTACATATTTATAATTACTTCATTTTTAATCTATAAATTGTCTTGTCTAATAAATTTATATTTGAAATGAAAACAATCTGATGTGATTAACATATCACCTTATTAACAACTTTTACAGCTAAATTTTAATATTTATATATTATCTTTACTATAACCAAATTTTTAATAGTGAATATTCAGAGAATATAGTTAGGGAAAATTATTAAAAATACTATTATTTGTGTTATGTTCTGTCTTGTGATTTGGTATAAATGTGTCTTAAGACAGTATAGTATATTCTATAATAAGTTTGAATAAGGCATAATTCAGCTCGAATATTACAGTTTCATGTAGAATAGCCATTTCAAACATGTTGCAGGCTATACTTTCTCTAATACTATAAATTTAGTTGAATTAAAAAAAAAAACGAAAATGAACTCGGAATAAAGTTTGATAGATATGTATTTTAATAATTAAAAAAGAGCTACTCAATATCGCCTCTTTCAGGTTAAGCGTTATAAGGTAATAAAAGCTTCATATTACCTCATTAAACACTAGTGCATAACAATACTTCACAGATACGTAGAACGTAACCCTTAAATGATTAAAAATTATACATGAATGATATGAATTCCGTAAAAGTATTAGAGAAAAACAGTTACCATTCAGAAATATATATATTTGTTTAACCTAATTTATTTTTAAACCATGAATTAAATTTATTAATAATAAAACGACGATTAAAAATGTTTGTAAAAAACAAATTTATATATTATTTAAATTAAAATTATTATTAATTAATATATTTCGTAATTAAAAACATATAGAAGGAAACGATAAACTGATTTAAATATTAATACATCACCTTGAGAACGATTATAAATATATATGCAAGAAATATAAATTATTTAATATTGCAAAAAATATGTTCATATAAGGATTAATAGAAACAAAAAAAAAAGTATTTAAACTTATTTCAATGTCTTTTTTTATTATTATTTGATAAATCAACGGTATTTAAGAAACTAAGTGACATTTGAATATATAACTTACCAACCATTTGATTAATTTATATGAAAGTAATTAAAAAAACGTAAGCATTGATAATCCTAAATACATCAATCTAAATCTACCAATAAATTACTACAATGAAAAAATTAAAAGTAATAAAATAACTTTATATGTAAGTAGAACAAGTGAATATAAAATCTTGCTTTAGTTGCTTTTATCAATTCTAAAAGCTGAATAAACTGAATAATTGAAATAGGAATTATAAATAGAAAACTTAAAATTCTTGTTTGATTATTTTTAAATAGTTGCATTGTGTTCATTTAATAATATGAGCCGTTTATTTTAAAAGTAGGGCAAATCAATTTTGTTCAAAATAATTTAAAATCTCCGATATATATGCAATAAAAGTTATTATATTGAACGGCTCTGCGAAAATATTTAATTTTTAACTGGTGCAAGTTAATTATGGTTCGATTTATTACCATATGGCCTCCCCCATAAATTATTAATATTTAAATAAAATTAAATTTTAAATATAAAAACCAATGTTATAAAAATAATTAACGATAATGCATAAGTGTCATACTGATTTTTTTTATGCTTTTTAACATAATTTATTTACAATACGTCCCAAAAGGGTTGGGGTATTTCCGAAGTTCGGAAACCTCCCGAACATTTAAATCGCAAAATTTAATCGTTGAAGATGGTCTGTTGGTTTTAATTCTTGCACAAGCTGAATTTTTTAAGGTTTAAGATGCAAATCCTTCCTTATAATTCTTTGTAAAGACGATTTTCGAACGTTTAATTCTTGACCCCTTTGGGAGCTCTTATATTATAAACGATATAGATTTTTTTTTTTAATTTTAGAGAAGTTTAAATCAAACAGAAAGATTCCTAATTGAAATAAATAAATAAAAATCAAATCAATTAATACATTGTTACAATTACTTCAAATATAGCCGATTAAAATAAAATATTTGTGGTTTAATAAACACAACAATTAATTGATTTCAAAAGTAATGCAAGTCCATTTGTCTATAGCTTAATTTTTATCATCTTCTGATCACTTTAATGAACATTATTGGATAATAAAATTATATTATCTATAACGACACGATACAATAGCTAGTGATTACTAAAATTTTAAAATATTAATAATGTTTTTGCAAAAATTTATACTTTAGTCAACGAAATAATTAAAATATAAGTATATTTATTTGTAACATTTATTTTTTATGGAATACAAGAAAAGGTTTTTCCATGAATATTGCAATTTTATATTCTCAAATTTCATTCTATATAATAGCAAGTAAACAGTATAATATTACACATAACAGTTATACTTTACAAATTCATATGAAATTTGATATTTTTAAATATTAAAATAAATAAATATTTGAAATATATGTAAAATGTAAGAGTATATACATAAATTTTATTATAAAAACCTTCTATGTTTCAAAAAAAAAAAAAGTTTCATATCATAGCAATTATAAAACTTTTGTAAATTAATACAATTATTTCTAGTCGAACAAAAACAAATTTATTGTGTTGTTCGAATATTTTTCTATTGAACAAGTATATGAACTCGGTGTATTTGTTTTTAAAGTTCTGGCAACATTTATTGCATGATACATGCACGATTGGAAACAATAGCAAATATTCAACAAATGATAATTTGAATTTTTTCAATTGTTGTTTCGGTTCATTGATTTCACTAGATGTAAACAATTTTAAAATAGTTAAACATAATAATAAATTTCATTTATTGTTTACTTTATATTGTGATTTCATTTAGAACATATTTATGTTTAATTTTTTAATATTTTTTATGAACAAGACACTTTACATAGTTAATAGCAATTTCTGATCCATTGTTGTGTAAATATTTTATTTTGTTAGCTTTATTAGCACTAGAGTCCGGGTAAAATAAGTTTTTACAACCGAAACAGAAACTTCCTTTTATGATATTTCCTTATTGCAATTTTTTTATTTGAGTGTACTCTCTAAAACAATCAGTTTTTCAGAAATTTTTACTAAATGAAAATGTGACTCTAAAATTCACAAGAAATTAGTGACTTCTGACTTATTGAATTACGAAATTTCTACTAATGTATAGTAGTATACTTTTTACAATTTTAAATTATGAATATTCATAAATAATTAATAAGTTTTTACTTATTCAGTTAAACAGAAAACATTTCTGTTAATTGTAGCTAGCCGTAGATGCACATAAACTTTAAAAAAACCTTAATTTGATGAAAGAATAGTTACTCTTAAAAAAATAATAATCAAAATATTCATAGACTTTATTATCTGTGGGGCGAAGTGTGTAATTCACATATTGTTTTAAATCAAAGCAGTCTTAATTTAAAAATAATTAGAAGTTGTGGTAATTAAAAAAAAAACATAATATTTCAGAAGCAGTCAATTTTTTTAAATACAAAAATTATTCTTAAAAAACTAAACTCCCCGTTGTCGATCGTTTCCAAAAGCAAATGCGAACTCTTACGGTTTTGGTCATAATTTTTGTCAATTTGCTGCCAAAACCAAAACTAAATTGAAATTCTAATTCTGGACTTAAATTCGCAGAAATCGAAACTGAACCGGTCAGACAATAATTTTGTTATATTTATCTATTAGTTTACTGAACGGTTAAAATCATAGTTCATTAATTTCGCGAACTGAGATTTGATTATTAATTACTATACTTTAATTAACAAATATTTTAAGATTTCAAATCACTATCAAATATATAAACTACATTTTTGGACTAATTAGTTTTTATATGATTAATTATTTAGAATATATTATGGATATTCTTCCTTAATAACTGTAAAATAAATCAAAATTATATTTAATTTACACTTAATTAATTAAGGTTGAATTTTAGTTATATTAAAGCACTCAACTTTAGTGAACTGTACATTTCAATTTTAAATCTAAATTTACATCGTTAAAAAAATAGTAAGATACAAATATTAATGAAGAAACGTATCTTATTTATTACATATTTCCGGATATTAATATAAACTTGACATAAAAATATATTTTCTTCACAATTTTGTATATTTCAGTTGCAAAACAACTATCATCAGTGATACATCATGTTTTTATTTTATTTTTTAAGTCTATTCAGAGGTAGTTGAAAATGGCTGAAATGTTATGAACCCAATATACAAAGCCCTAAACTCATAAATGCAGGTTAAGTACTGTGTCAATTATAGAAAAACAGGTGTATTAAAAACTTAGGTATTCAAAACAAATTAATTTTACGCTCATACCCTATAAATTTAGCAACCAATTGATACAACTATTACATAATTCAAATGTTTATATAGATAATATAATAGATAATAAATCATTAGCCATTTAAAATTTATTTATATAATAAACATAATAATTTTCATTTTTGTTACATTTCAATCAAATGATTATTAATAAAAAAATATAATAGATATTTGACGTAATAAATATTTAAAATAATGTCTTTCAAACTGAAATAAATCGATAGAAAAATAGTTTTGAAACCTAAGATACATTGAATGCATTCCTGTTTTTTTTTATGTACTTTTTCGAAAAATGAGAAACATAGCTTTACATATTTTTATTTATATAACAAAAAGATTGTACATATGTATGTAAATATGTAAAATATATGGTAATTGAATATATTAACAATGTATAGGATATATCGGCAAAGAACAACAGCACTAATACTAGCCTAAAGCAAACGATGATGCTGTAGTGACGGTTGGTTGCACCCGCTGTGTTCGCGGTAGATTTACCCAGCTGATAACACCGCAACTTTAACCATACCACTTTCTGCGGATTCTAACTATACCTTCAATATAACCTATCCCGTATAATATAATAATATACGTTTGTATAGTCGGTTAGTACCTCAATATCAGGTTATAATAAACGTCAAGATTTCTACAAGTTTTTTTTAATAATTGCAACAAAACAAAAGAAAAGAAAATTAATTCTTTTATACGAAAAATATATCAAATAAAATTTGATTGATATTGAAAACATAGAAATAATACAAAACTAAACTGAATCAAAAACAATAAAAATAAAAAGAACGAACATAGTAAAACATATATCAAGAGTATTTTTAAATACATAGTTCTTTGAATTATTAAGAACAAGAAACAATAAAAAACTTGAATATTTATTTCAAAAAGTAACCAAAATATATCATTCGATGCTAACATATAAAAGATTAAAAAAGAAACCAAAAAACCAATTAAAAAATAAAACAGAAAAAGAAAAAAGAATATAATACTTCTAAAATACATACATAAGAAAAAATGTACAGAATATACTTTTATTTGGATGGTAGAATTGAAAAACAATTAAACAAACATTATCAGAAATTTCTTATCAACAAAACAAATATTATTATTTGTATTGTTTTTTCATTTATTGAAGTGTTATAATGAGCAACTTAATTTCAAAATTTTTATATTTTGTACAGCTTAATATGTAGGGCAATTTATAAAGTTTTTTTAGTTAATTTAAACAAAATATTAACACCAAGAAATTATATATTAAAAATATTGTTTCACTAATTTTTTAAATATACATTTTCAGTGCTTCAAAGTTAAACTCGTACAGCAAATATTTCAAAAGATTTAAGTAAATTAAGTCAATTGA
>NEEE01002512.1:79977-97050 GCA_002278615.1 Pogonus chalceus
AAAAAATATCGCGGTTTCATTATTACATAAAAAACAAAAATCCATTAAATTTCATTTATATAAATTGAGCGTTTATTTTTATAAACATAAATAACAAACAATGGTATTTATTTATTTAATGATAAATATGAATCAATGAATAAATAACAATATTAAATATAAATTGTAAATATTTTGCAGCATAATTACAAGTAAAATGCTCATTTATTTTGAACAAATATTTTAGTATAATGTAACAGAAATGATTAAAAATTCTATAAAAACATTAAATTTTTAATACCTAACATACTTATTATATTAATATTATTTTAAAATTTGAATAAATAAAATAATCAATAAAGAGAAGAGAAGAGAAACATTAAAATACAAAAAAGGAGTCCCTGCAAAATTTATTTTAAATGATAAAGTCTAAATCTGATTACAATAAAGTTGCATTTCAAGTTTGGCTAACAGCCAACAGGGCAATCAGTATATAGTAAAAGTAAGTACAAAAACTGGTAGTCTAATTGTTATGCTCCAATTCGTTTATAATAAAATAAGGACATAATTTAACAAGATTTTTTACTGGACAATGAGATCTTGTTAATGCAATTACATTTGAATTTCATTCAGAAAGTTACTTGAATTGCAGTTATCTATATAACCTTTAACTTAGTGTACTACTGAAGTAAAATAGAACCGTATTACATATACTTAAGGTATTAATTGTACGCGTAAGTTTTCCGAGCAAAGCCTATTAAATTCTTTTAATACTGTAATATAACTGTAATAAATTATATTTTCTACAACAAATAAAAATGTCATGCACTCTAAAAATGTTGTATATACATTTGCATTTATAAACTATGTGCAACATACGAATAATTTTCAAAACTTCATTTTGATAATATTTTTTAGATCACAGTACAGAAAAAACAGTTTTTCTATTTTTCTTCCACCCACTAAAACTCGAATCATAACATAACAACAAGTGTATAAAAATGATAAAGAATTTAAATCGAAGTGACTTCTATGTTTTTTAAATCAAATTAAAATCGAAATTTGGAACAATGCATTTTTTATCCATCAAATTATTTAAGACCATTTCTAATTACCAGATTTTTAAATTTATTTAGAGGTTTTTAATCTTTAAGCGATAGCGTTAACACATTTTTGATCATAAAATCGTTCATTCTCATCACATGTATTTCTCATCTCCAGTTGTCTGTCATAAGTTCATTAGGCAAACAAATAATAAATATTCCTCTTTTACCTGAGTCGCATAGATAAAGTCCTGAGACGCATAGATAACTTGATTCAGGCGCGATGTAGGCGTCGAATAGATTACGCGCGCCTATCGTCGAAAAAACTTATTTCTAGATCTCATCAAACTATTTGATTTTATAATTTTGATTTTCTGTATATGCACCAAAAATGAAAAAATAAACATAACAGATGATAAAACTACTCTTATTTCTTATTAGATGATATTGACAAACTTTAACTTCATAATTTTGATTTTATTTTAGAATTAAGTACAATTTTTACAAACAATAAGTTTCATAATACAAAAATAATGAACCTGGTTATAATATATATTTTATTAATTAATTTTCTAAATCCCTGCTGCATCAATTGACTGAACGTTAAAAAAAGCTTCTGAGAGTAAATAATCGAATTTAATATATTTACAAAACTGAACAAATGCTACGTTTAAAACTATTATAAACAAAATGATAACAAAAAGAATAAATTGTATATAAATCAAAATATTTAAAATTACGAATAAAATTGATATATTTATATTTAAAAAATTGACAGAATGATTAAATTATAATAATTAAAATTGCTGCTTTACGAATGAACCAATGAAATTATAAGAAATAAGGAGGAATTGCTTTTAATAAATAGTAAAAAACAAAATTGTACTTAGACAATGTTAAGAAGATAATTGAATAATGTATGTACTTAGGATTACAATTACAAAGTTTAAAAATGCTTTATAAATTTGCTGTTCAACGATATATATAGTAATTTAAAAAGATAAATGGAAAAAGATAAGTAGTAAAAGTTTCGTAATTGAATCAGAAACACCTAAGAATCCACATATGTTACAATATGGTATGCAGTTAATCACGCCAAATAGTAAACCGCTACACACTTTTCACAACCATCCCTATTCATCTGGGTTTGCTGCGTGCTAAATTAACAGCCTCATATTTTACCAAGCGTTTTACTACCGTATAAGAAAACCAAACATTCAATAAGCCAGGCCATGGACTCATGGACAGCAGACGTATACCGTTACACGTTACATTCGGACACACCCTCGTAAATATTAACCACGGAAAAATTGACAGCTATAGAAGATTCGTGACCAACGCTGGAGTGAACGTTGCTGATTGCAACCGATTTAACTTTTCGCCTTTCTAATGGACTAGCGAGCCTTGGGTGTGGTACCTTAGATCTCATAAAATATCTGCACACGTTCAATCATGTTATTATTACAATTAATACCATTAAAAGAATGTACTATTTTCAAGATTTAAAAAAAAAAAACATATATACCGGATATTGTTCATAAATAAGTTCTAACTTTATAGTTGTGTTTATTTAGTATCTTGAGATCTCATTCACAAGTAATCCTAACCCACGCAGCCAAATCTAACAGTAATAGTAGATTTTAATAAAAATATTTGTAAAAAAAAAAATTTAAACCAAACATAGTTCCTAATTGGACACTTATACTACTTTTATAGTCATGTTTGAAATCGTCTCTTATACTATAGTTTTTTCTAGTCTATTTTTGCATCTCTAGTAAGCAAATAAAAAAATACAATATTTACTAGCGCTAGAAAAGACCAACTAAAAACATCGGTTAAAAACGGTTTAAACATTAATTCCAGGTAATAATCAATAAAAATAATGAACTAATTTACTAGTTTTGGAAAAGATCGATTCAAAACATCGGTTGACAGCGGTTTAAGAATCAATTCCAGTTAATAATAAATTACTATTATTAGAGACAAATAACAAACTTGTCAAAAATTACTTAAAATCATAGAAGGATCATACTAAAGATATTTAAACCAGATAAACTTTTTGTTAATATATAAAATATATCGAAAAAAAGAGATATCAATTAAATCGGTTATAGATCAATTAAAAACAATAAAGACCGAACAAAATTTCAATTGAAAACCTGTTTTTTAAAAAATGGTTTAAAAAACTAATTCAGTAAGTAATCGTTCTCAGTTTTCGTCATTAAAATTTAATAAATAAGTAAATGTTAAAAGAATGATTTAAAAAAAAAAGAAGAAAAAATAATTAGGATAATAATAACAATACAATAACTGCAATAATATCCATGACTAAATGCTTGAATAAGATACTTTAAGTTGAAACAGAATAGTTGACCGCGGCACGAACTGTAGACTATGAGTTATAATATTTTAACAACGCTACCGGGATCACAGTATGTCATGAAACGCGTGGCCTCCCGTGATCTCCAAGTATGTACAGATTTTTATTTAACAAATGGGAGGTGATTTCTTTTTTCCTGTTTTCTTACTATGCTAGAATATTTACTAAGCCTTTAATCTTTTGATCCGTCTTTTAAAATGAACATCTGTAAATATTATATATAAAGAATTCGTGACTAGGAGATATTAATATAGATATTTGTATTTTTTATATTCGCCAGCAGTCAATATTTTAATTGATATCTCTTGATTTCACATTTTTGAAACAGTTATAATTTCTTTCACAAATAAAAGAAAAGATTTCTACTATTGAACATTTATAAGAGTATTAAAAAAAACTTTTAATATAGTTTTTTAATGTATTTACACCATAAAATATTTACTTTATGATTTATATGATCTGTGGAATCACTAAATCTTAGAAAATGAATCTGTTTGAAGCAAAACTTAATATTTAAAATGACAAGTTTAAAGCTTATAAGTAAAATATAAATTAAATATTTTATTTTTTCGATGTTGGTCAACTACTAAGTTTTTAAAGCGTACAATAATAATTATTTATGCATCTAAAAATTAAAATGATGAATTAATTCCGATAATTCTATGTATTTTCCTTTGAGAGATTTATGCATTTTACTTTTAAAATAACGTATACAAAATTTTTCTAACGACCATCAGTTACAACATATTTAATTAAGTTGAGATTTGATTTCTTATAATTTTCATAGAAATCAATGGATCTGGATTATTGATATGTTACTATGGAGATAACTTATTTGTAATATGAAAAAAAAAAGTTATCATGTTAAATGTACCCATTACGAAGTATAATATTCATTTTATAATTATTATACTCCGTGGTTCCAATATTGAATATTTTATTATTATTTATAGAATGTCTTTAATATATGTTACTTAATTGAGAGAAAAAACTACAAAAGTATTCTTTTTTATTATTTTAACTGCTTAAATGGTTAATTGTAGTATTAGAAACAATATTTTCAAAATCGCAATAAGAAAAAAAGGAATCAACATTAATTTAAATATCAACAAACATCGATTTCATACTCAAAGTGAGAAAAATGGAAATAAATATTTTGTGGAATTTGCTGCATGGCCTCTAATCTGCTTGACATTGATACCACATTTTTTTACCAAAAGACAACTCAATTTTTCCTCATCATTTTTCAGGGCTTATTTACTCTGTCTAAATTAAATTTAGGGACTATCCAGGTATTTTAGCACTTTTCGGCAATTATAGAGATGCTATTCTTTAATAAACATGGATATGTATTTTGGATCGTTATCTTTGTCAAATATAAAACGATCCAAAATATGTAATTATAATTTTTTTAAAAGTTTGTTATAATTTCATTTTATCCGTTGCGTTTTTTAATAAAATACAACTTCCTACTTCTGAAGCTGATATATTATTTCAATTAACGATTTAAGTAATTAAAATAATAATAATAAAAAGGATTAAAATTTGCTATTTAGACTACAACTTCAAAAATAAGCTTATCATCATAGTTTTCGAAATATTTGCAAAAATTTGAAACATGACTATTCCAACTTACATTTTGAGTCACTGTATGACAAAAATTAGGTAGATAAAGTCGGTTTTACAAACCTTCGTGAGAAAAAATATAATTATTCCACACAACTCAATATTTATTTTTAATGAGATATTTTACTTGTATTTATTTATGGCAATAAATTTATTTACTGTTTTAACTGTATATGTTAAAAGGGTTTTAAAGACTACTGTATTACGGAATATAATTATTTTTATAATTAAAGTATTAAAATCGATATAAATAGGTCGAAGACTTCATTATAATTGAAAAACAGTTAAAAATTGCATGATGTTAACTTGAAAATTATAAGTTATTTCATATGTGCTTCTTTATAATTATTTCGAAAGAGTTTAATACTAAAGTACAAAAAATGTGGTCAATTCTTTTATGAAATATAAAGGTAGTCATATAATATCTACCTAAAGATCATAAATTAGTTTTTTAAAACTGGTTCGCATCCGCTTCGTTGGATAAACAACAAGACTGATCTGAAATGAACTTTTTATATGTATTAAATATATTTTTTACTCGATATATCAAGTAAGTGATGTTAGTAATCATATTTAAAATGATAGTGATATTGGCATTAAACAAATTTTTATGATTCTCAAATAATTTGAATGAATCTGTGCGCCTGTTCGCCCGCTGTGCGACTTGATGGGACGTCCATGTCGGCACAGTAAGTGCAATCGAACGCTTTTGAACAACAAGGATACATTTAATGATCTGGTTTCGATGACTGGCCACTACAACTCACATTATTATACGTCTTTATATCAGTGGCCAATCATCCCAAACATTTCATACACGACATATAATGAACCCGTTTCAATCACAGACAAACGCTTCATTTCATTTTCTTCTGCTTTATTTTGTTCGTGTAATAACATCCAAATATATAAAGTAATTTTATTATTATCTTTTAATTGGATATTTTTATTTATAAAAATAGATTAAATTCTTCTTGTGTCGCTAATAACTATACAAATAAAAAAGCCTTTAATTTTATAATTAAAAATAAACAATTTAAATAACTTTCGTTTAATTATTTTATTAACTAAGATAAATGTCATAAAAAGAAAAGAAATAAAAATTTTAAATCATAGCAATAAAACCCAGATATGACGTAATATGTTTGACGTGTGATTCGTGCAAAATGTAAATTTAATTTAACTATTTCCTAATGTAAGAGTTAAAATAAAAGAAGTTATAAAATATTACTTCCAATATTAAAACAATTAAAACTTAAAGCAACCACAAATATATAAAAAAAATTTAATTTTCCATCATATGGTGACTACCCATTAGCTAATATTTTTTAGCGATCTATTAGCTTTTTTCGATATGTCACGTATTTATTTATATTAATAATTTAAAAAACATTTATTATGTGCTTGAACATCCGAAAATAATATCTAATAACAAGCTATAAATATTAGCCAGTCAGCAGCTCAGAATTTAGTCCATTCATTAGCTAATTTCATTAGTCACCCATTAGCCAAGATAGCGTTACATAGTGACCTCATGTGTAGCTAATTTCACTAGACAATGGTGAGGTTTGACTCAAATCTGTTAGCTATGGACTAGGCACTGATGAGTTAAAATTCTACTCGGGATACTTCAGTATAAACTCAATAACTAAAATCTTTTTTCTATCTTCCACATTCTAAAATTCTTATTTAGAAGACCTTGAAGCAGATGAGTTCCAAATTCGAGCCGAGCTTTGCAAGTCAAATTCATTAAGCAACTATGAATTTTGTTTTAAAATTAGTGATAATCTGCTTCAAATTGTGAACTCAATCGTACTACCAGCAGTTTAGAGGTTATTGAAAACAATTCTTGTGTTTTGTAATCAATTTATAAAATAATTAAATACAATAAAAATTATCTACGGATATTTTTAATACCGACAGTAAAAAATCAAATGATAATATAATACTTAATTTACGATTGATTTTAAAGCTATTAAAAACTTACCGTATATTTTTGTCCTTGTTTCATAAGAAACGGAGCAGGTATACTAGTTTTACCAAAATACCAGTCTTCTTGTGAGTTGTAATCCGCTAAGAAACGAACCAATCTTGGAACATTAACGTAATTATCATCATCAAAATGGCAAAACCATCTGAAACAATTAAAATACCTCATAGTACACTCGAAAACATTAAAAACAACATAAATATAATTATTATTTAGCTATGCAGAAAGCAAATAAACAAAATAATTTTGCGGATGTTTCAGTAACTAGTTTTTAAAGGAATGAAGAAATAATGTTGCAATTCTTCGCATTTCCTTTCAATTTAAAATGTATCAACACGCGATGTAACGCCACGCAATTGCTAGCATTTAAAGCTTTTTTACTGTAGAATCAGATATAATTATAGGTACAGTTAAGTTGTTATAATAATCATATTAATAATTTATCCTTTTTTGAATTAAAACAAGTTCCGTATAGTCAACAATATTTAAAATTATAGTATGATTGGTTGTATTTTAAATTAATGAATTTCTTAATTAAATAGTTATTTCTACAGATGCTGTAACTAATTTATCCCTCGGGAATAAAATAATAAATACTCCCACTCAATATACAAAGATAATTCTAAGATGAAGAAAATTTTAATAACGATTGGATTATTGACTAAATTAAAGTAGAAACGTTAAAAAAATTGAAGAATGCAATTAAAACCAATCATAATTTAAAAAATGAAAAATAAATAAATGCATTCGTGCAGAAGCTCATCAGATAAATTAAAAAACAATTCTGAAGGTTTTGCACACTCATTTCTTATAGTTAAGATTGCTGGCAGTTGTCTGCTGCCTTGTTGATTTGCATTCATGTTCGTTTACGTCAGAAGAAAATAAGAGCTCTTCTTTATTTCAACTGACAACTGCGTTCGAATTATGATAAATGAGACGAAAGAGGCGGACGACTACGACTTCCATATACAAGAAGATGAACAAATAAAAAAAAAGTTAAACAAATAAAAGAAATGAAACGAACCCGCATGAGCGATGGACTATACTTTTTTTTATTAATCTGATTGCCAGCAGTGATCAGTTCTCTTGATATGTGTGCAATGCAACTGCTCACCAGGGACGCACTTTCAAAACTACCGAATCAACTTAGACTTCAGTTTGTCTACCAATAAATTTTCACAAACAAAAAAAGAACCATAAAAAAATTTGAGTAATATTTCTTTCTTTTACAACAAAAATATTTATTTTACATGAAATTTTTATGCAAATTATAATATTTAACTTTAAAATCATTTATGTTTAAAAATAATAATTTACATTTTTTCAATTGAAAAATTGATTTAAAAATATAAATATTCAAAATTTAATTAAGAAAAATCTCATTTTTATTTAAAAAATAATTACTTATTGCATAAAAATAAATATTATAATAGAAATCAAATAAATCACTGAATTTATTTTAAACGATAACAATAGTTATTTGTGTATTAAGAGCGCAAAGTGGAACATTGTCGATTGAGAGGTTGTTGCCGCGCATCTAAGGAGCGCGGCATTCTCTCGAAATCGACAATGTCCATTTGCACTCGATACACACACAAGATTTTTTCTACAGTCGCCAGAATGGAGTCATCCGCTATAACAAAAAATAATAAATTTGCTCAAGACCGGCAAAGTAACATTTTGCGCTGACAAAAGAAAGCGCAAAATACCTACTTTGTATAGCGACTGTAAAAAAAAAATATTTTATAATCATTTGAAACAAATTCTATACTTTTTATTTAAAATTAAAAAAAAAAGCCAACAATTGCCATCATAAAATAACTTAATAAAATTGTTATAACTTTAGTAGGTACATTTTTTTTTTCTATTTATTATTATTTAAAATAAGCTCAAAGCCATAATCAATAATCCAAGTTTTTAAGTTTGCATCTCTACTCTTTATATAATATAAAATCCCTATAATAATATGCCTGTCGCAACTAGTTCGGTATAGAAATTTCAGATAGAAAGGATATTAAAATATGTTTATAAACAAAAACTACATATAGTTTACAGATGAGGTATTATAAGTTATATATTGAATATTCAAACATTTTAATGTGAAAATTAATATCACATAACTGAAGTATTATTAATTAAATTGTTAACATAAAAATATGAGTATCGATAAAACAATTGTATACATAATTAGTTTAGTAGCATATGTACATTGAATTTTGTTTATTTAAATTTGAATAAATTGTGTTTTGAAAACATGAAAACTCCAGCCCTGTGTTTTCATAACGATTTGGTCCATTCATTCAGAAGCCCTCGTAAATAAATAATATTTTTTTAAATAGCTTTTGATAACAATTTCTATAAATGACGTTGTCATTTATCCAAACTGATATAATTTATTTCATATGTAATAAATCGTTTCTGATTGGATGATGTTGATTGGCCTCAACATTTGAGGATTAAGGGTATGTTGATGTATTTGATTTATATTTGTTGTTTCATTATGCGCCCATTTAGATATAATATTGTTGCAACATTTCAAAATAGATATTGTTTATACTATTACTGAAAATAGAGAAATTTAATAAGATCTCATTTGAATGAATGACATGATAAATTGTTCCATTGGAAGAAGAGAAAATAATTTTGATAAATGATTCCGCGGCTATAGATAAGATTTTGATGAATATTTCAAAATTATTTTATTATCTGAAGTATGCTTAAATATTTTTATTCCATTACTGTATATCATTTCTTAATTATATAAAATCATATTTTTCACGAATATTAATAAAAAATATATATTAAGGCATTTTTAAATAAAAGTTGTATAAAGTAAAAATTTAAATATCTAGATAATTTGTAATAAATTTAAAATTTTCTATTAATAATATTAAAAACATAAGAGCACAAACCAAAAATATGAACGATTTTTATATTGAAATTATTGTTTGCATTGATATTAATATGGATAATGATTTATCTCTATAAAGTTAGCAAAACAAAATTGTTTGTAATTAAATTAATAAAAAAATAAAAAACAATGGGTAAAATAAATATTGAAATCTAAATTAACTCAAAATTGATCAAATTACTTACAACTGTTTTTTGTGAAAACTTTTAATTATAAATGATTGTTTTATTTTTATTTATTTTATTTAAAAATGGATGCAAATTAATTAAATACAATTATTAGTGAAAACAATTAAGTAAAAATACGATATTGAGAGATCCAAGCAATAATTCATAGATTCAAATGAAAATTTATTAATTTACTTATTAATAATCTTTAGCATTCGCGGTGGCTCATATATATAAAAGTTATTTACAAAAATTGTAGATAATATTATTATCTACAAAAAAGATTCTTACAAAATTTTTGTAACACTTATAGTTTCCAAGATAATCTAAAAGCAAGATTTCACCCTTATTTTCAAAATTACGCCAAATAGGCATCGATCTCGACCTCAAAAACTCAAACTTCAGCTTTTCAGAAAGTCCTTTATATGATAAAAAAATAAAATTGCTGCCTACCCAAAATGCATGGTTAAATGCTCTTTTTACTGGACTAATATAGATACTGCGAAACTACAGCAGTCCTTATTTTCAGTCGATATTATTGATAATGTTAAATGCTATAATTTAAAAAAAATCTTTTTTCGTACTTATACATTATATAATCCCTAATAGTTCATGAAACAATTGCAAAAAAAAAACAATGTATGGAACTGTACATTTTACAGTTCAGCGACGCATTGTTTGACTATTACCTACATAAGGGGAGTCTAAAATAAAAAGCTGCATGCTAGATAGAGTGAGCACTGTGTCTCACGCAGTGTCAATCATTCTACACAATATTAAAACAAAAACTAAAACTTTTTAAAGCTGCACTTGCACTAACTTTAGCTACGAACTGTTACTCATTAAAATATTAATGCAATTTTCTAATTTTTTTTGTAAATAAATTCAAATTGAATTCTTATATTTTTAAAGGAAATGAGTAATATAAGTATCAAATGTAAAAACTATAATGTGATTTTATCTGTTTAAATATAGATATGAAAATTTTCATGATCCCAAACATTATTTATTTGTAACGTATTTGTAATAAAGGAAATAAAAATAAAAGTGCTATTATTTGATATATACGAAAGTAAGATCCCGATAAATATACAAGTAAATACTAGATGATTAATTACAGCATAATTAATGCAGGTGTACAGAGGCTGGTACTTCCATGTTTCTTATTTTAAAAGTAACATGATATACAGAGCTGCATGTCGTATGATAGAAATTACGACTTAAATTACGGAAACATGTATGAATATTGGAATAATGCAACCGAAGTATGTGTTCGCGCAACACACGCCTAAAGAGTTAATTAATTTCCGTAATTGTATCAAATGTTCCATCAGGCAAGTTTCCAAACATAGTCTTTTAATAGCACGCAGGCTTTCATATATCTCTACATACATACATATATGACAGCATCCATGGAAAGAATTAAACTGCAATTAATACTTATAATTATTTCGTTAACCATTTATATCGCTACATTAAATTTTTAAATTGAGGTTATGTGCACTTATGCAACTATTTAAAACTAAAATATCTTTTATAGATTAAAAAATTATAAAATCACTTGCATAATTAAATTATTTATTTGGATGTAGTTTACAATAATTTATTTCTAGTTAGGTATTATTATGAAAAGGAATCTAAATATGGAATAAGTATTTAAGTTGCAATTATAGTGTAGTTACAAGTCGAGTAAAACATCAATTACTCAAGAAATTAAAAAAGATCGTAACAAAAAAAAAATAATAAAACGTTTATATCGAAGTCCGTGGCACTGGAAGCGTATCATTAAGCAACCGATCATTTCTCGACACACCCAACATTTAAAAGCAGCCGTTATATTATATTTTGTACATGTAACATTGCTGCTGGCCGCTAGCTGCTGCCAACAATCACAATCGAGCATGCCTGACTGCGGTTTAATTATTGTTCATGTTACCGCGTACGATGTACTCCATGTACACATTGAAATATTCGAGTAATTATCAATTTATATACACGTATTTCTGTAACCATAACACCATATCACTAATTATTCTTAGCTACAAGGCAATGTACAATTCTTATCCAATATGTAACGGATAACAACGCCAAAGGATTCTAACTATACCATTATTTTTTTATTCAAATGTTTTTGTTATCGAAATTTAACATTTCAATTTTAAATTTTGAAAGGATTCAATCAAATAACAATTGTTATTATTTAAATTATATAATTTCTTGCACTCTTCCATTTTCACTAAAAAATTTAGACGTTACTTCTGAGAAAAAAATTGTACTTAAATTTGTTATATAATAAATTTATTTATATTTAGTGAAATAATTGAATTTTATTTATCTTACGTAAAATATTATTAAATATTTCGCTTAAATAATTTTGTGGAAAGTATCGAATTGCGCTTATGATCGGTTAAAATATAATACCTTGTTACTAAAACCTACCGATAATCCTGTAGCACAATTGCGCTCCAAAAATACTGTAACTCTCTACCGACATGAAATTAGGCTGCAAGGAATAATATATTTGTCTAAGTTTTCCAAATCATCAAATTTTAGTCAACAAATAAAAGTTAAAATACTTCATATAAACATATTATAAAAAATTAAATTCTACTTAATACAATAGACAGATTTTATTTTTGATATTTGAAAACTGTTTCACGTGGAAGAGTGAAATAATTATCATAAAATTAAAAAAAAAAATCATTTATTACGTATTGAAATAAATGCAATAAAACATTGCAGTTAATTTCACACATACTAATAGAAAATATGCCCCACAATTGTTTGTAGAAATAAAGATAAAAAATAATAATAATCACTTAACAGACAAAAAATCAATTAGTAATTAACAGTATTCACAATACGTAAGTATTCAATCAAAATCACACATAATTCCGGTACAATATTCTTCGCAAATAGATTATATCTGTTATTGGTCATGAGCCTCTAGCAATGTAAGACCCTTTTAAACCACCGGTCAACGAAGAGATTTTAGGAGCAATTCGTCTATAGGATTAAGAAAGATCCTTGACCGCAAGTACAATAAGGTAGTGGACAAAAAAAAACAATTAGTAGATTTTATTTTTTTATGCTAGTTTAAGGTATAAAAAAGTAAAAAATTAACTTTGTTGTTAAAAATAAATAAAGATTAATATATATTTTTACAAAATAAAATTGTGAAATTACACCCACTAGTCACGTGATATTGAACGCGCGTGACGTAGATGGCTGCTAATCACGTGGTCTGTGCTGCGGACCACGTAAGTTTAAGTATATATGATTGTTCTGGGGGCCTATTCTAATTCGTTTGGCGACACTAAAAGTCGGCGGCACTTCAATCGCACTTGTGTTTGTTGTGCAGCCTGTGACTCCAATGGAGAAGCCATGACAGTTTACGCGTTTTAGTGACGAAATTTGAATTGGTTTATAAAAATGTAAAATAATCAATGAAAATATTAATTTTTAACTGAAATATTAAAATTTGATGGTACAATAGCCCTTAAGACACAATATAAACCACTTTCAAAAAAATTGTCCACTACCCTATTCGGTTATAGTCAATTTTATATCAGCATACTAAGAAATAAAATAACAGATAAAATAATGTTTCTTATTTACCGCACATTTTTACGAAATGCAGATTAAAATCAATTCGATAAAAATGGCTGTTGACTCTCATTGTCACTGAAATATTTTAATGAAACACTGTCTTATTTTACAATTTTTATTAAAATACGTAAATACTTCTAATGAAGTTTTACAATTAAGTTGTATTGATATAATTAGTAAAACTACACCGAGTGTTTTGTTAAAATATTTGTTTTAAACAAAAAATTCTTCAATTTTTTTTATCTTTAAAAGACAGTTATGTACAGAGAAAGTTAATCAACTAAAACAATCTTAAACAACAACAAAACGTATTTAGAGTTGCTTCATTAACCACAAATACGTAAGTACAAGAAAAGGAAATTTACCTGAAACAAAAAAAAAAAAGATGTAGAGGAAATACAAACAATGCAAGAATGATTCAGTTTGCGGTTATATCTTACAAGGAAATGGAACTAATTTTAATATATGCTTATTTCCCTTCAATGGAAAATATAAACGAGTATTACACGATAAAATTTAACACTTTTTTTACGATATTTTTTCCTAAAAATTTAATAAAAAACAAATATATTCAGTAGAATCTCTTATAACGCGATTTTCTTACAACAATCCAACAACCTCACTTTTTAATGTATACTCAATTCGCGTTGCATAGTCAAAAGATTTTATTTACGAGATACGCAGAAACTTCACGTTAATTGAGAGAAATGTAATTGATTTGAATAGAAACAATGAAGGAACATTTTAATCTAATTGAAAGTTAGGTTATTTATAAGTTGTCCATTTCAAGCAAATATTTAATATATTTGGAGTTAGGTAAAAATGATTAATAACTTAATTCTGAATATATATTTCTTGTTGATAAACGAGTGTCGATTAATGTAAAAGGTACGGATTTATTTATATAAAATATTTATAACTTAATCAATATTTTTAGAAAATATTTCGTGCCAACCACTAATCAATTCTTATATTTTTAATATATTTCATTTTCTACAATTGCTGAACTACCTGACTCGAGACGAGACAATATTTATTGCGGTCATAAATTTTATAAATTTTTGGGTTGTTCAAAATATCAGCTTTCAATTGTTTTCCATTCAATATAAAAAATATACATCGAAATAATGCATGAATAAAAATGAAGGTTCCTTTATAATTAAATTCCAACAGCTGTTAAATTTCTATATATGTATAATAACAATATTTATTTATAATGTTCTGGAAAACAAAAACAATTTAATTTTCTTATTTTAAGCAAGAGAATTTATTAAAACGTTAAAAATCAGTAAATTCAAAAACATGTCAGTTTAAACTAACAATGCCAACAAAATAATTTATAACATTGTTGTCGAACAAAACATTTTAATTTGTTTTATAGACTTCAAAAACTACGTAGGAGCAAACAGAATTTATTTTTTGTAAAAATAAAGTTCATATAATGCCATACAAAAAATATCGATGTTGCTTATCTCGCTTTTTATAACGAACTCACCTGACTATTAATTCGTTAATTAAACGAATTTAGAGAAAAAAAAGTTGATAGGTAACACTGCTTTAAAAAACTTGTTAATTTATGTGTCCGGGTATATGACAGGTAAAGTGCGTGTATTGGGCGGTACCATTAATTATTGGCCTCACAATTTGTTTACCATATACATCTTGTATGATTACGGTTCAAATAAGATCATTTTTCCAGCCACTGAATTATTAATATTTATAATACGACGGACTATGTACATTTCACATTTATTACTATATTATGCAAATAATATCAAATGATAATCAGTGTCATTTAATTGGACGTTACAAATACAGTTTTTAATTAAGATCAATGCTTACTTATAACGGTATTTATTTAATAAATCATTTGATCTGAACGAATTATACATTTAAAAAAAAAGTTGAAATCAAATTTCTTTGTTTTAAGTTCTATTGTATGTTGTAAAACAGTTTTAATGTTTTATAAAAAAAACATGGAGGATATGAAGCGTAAACAAAGTACAGAAAACATGCATGCAAAATGACTTTGACACTGCAAGCCACCCGAGAAGAAGTAACTCATATGAAACCATTTGTTGTTTCCTCCTACGAGCCCCTTTGCCTTGTCTTCCGTTACCATAATTCGCTTGATGCGATGTGGATGTGNCAAAAATATTTCAATTCTAGGTCAGATTTACCTAACACGGGAATCGCAACCTCGAGTGGGGTCGTGAAAAGTTTTTTGTGGAATCGTTGAAGTTTTAAGCAATCACAAGACTTGTGTATTGAGTTTTAGTGACGTTTATTTCTTACATATCTATAAAAGTGAGTTTTTAAGATTTTTCTCAAATGAAAACTAAAACAAATAACATGCTAAAGCTTGTTAACTTCAATTATCGAACTAAATATGTCATTAGTTAATACTATTTTATATTATTTATACTAGAAAAATAAATTTTTTTAACCAAATTTAATGGTAATTTTAAAATTGGTCGCAAACAAAAAAAGGTGTAAACTCAAAACTATATAATTGTAAATTTATATATTTAACAAACAGATATTATATTTCATAAATAAAACGAATTTAATTTGCGGTAAAATATTATGCAGATATATTTTTATTGTTCGTTATTGTTTTTATTTGTTATTTTATAATCACATATAATAGAAAAATGTTATTATTTTATTTATCAAATAACTATTTATTTATGACTTTATCTGAAAGTTTAAAAGCAAACCGAAATGAAATAAAAGCCTTAAAGATGATTAAACAAACATTATAAATTGGCCCTACACTTTTGAAAAGAAAAGATATGAAATCTTACTTTTTTCTTTTATACTACCAGCTGTGTTTATCAAGCCAATATTACCACTATCTTGCTGTACGATGAATATATGTCGTACACGTATACATATTGTCATGATGACAGTGATAGACAAGACAACAAGAATAAAATTCTATTTTCAATCTGAACAATAGATAATTTAATAAAAAAGGACGTGTGCAAAGCTTCAATTTGTTGAATTTAAATCTTATCTTTTATTTAACAATTGCGTTATTATTATGAATGTAACATGATGTTTTAAATTACGGTTAATTTATAAAAAAATGAGATATGAGAGATACTTTTTACAGCATAATTTAAATTATAAATTGTACTTCTAAAAAAATACAAAAAATTGAACACGTAGAAACGAACTGTTTAAAATACTATGACAATGCACTTTAGCTAAATGCATAAATGTCTTTTTTAACGTAAAATAAAACTGGATCGATACTACTTTAGACAAATTGATACTTATTCTAAAATGACTCAACTGTAAAACAATAGAAGCAAATCTTTATTATAAATGATGACGTAAATTTTTCAAAAACATAATAAATG
>NEEE01002489.1:3737-14763 GCA_002278615.1 Pogonus chalceus
TCGAGATGACTGCGATCTGTTTTCTTCATCTTTTCAATCGTTAATAATATTTAATTGATTAAATAAAAATTGATTTTTTTAAATATAGTTAAATTATAAAATTTCATATTATTAATTTCATTATATATTACCCTTTATAAAAAAATACACACACTACTTTTTCACTATACTACTAAAGTATTATATATTTTTAATAGAAACGTTTAAATAAAGTAGTCCAATACACAGAAAATATACGTAAAAAATAAATTGTTCACACTGACAGCAAAGATTGACAGTTATATTTAAATAAATTACCCGAGCTACATATTAACTATGGTGCAAAGTTATATCACCCGGGTGATATTTAATGACGTCACTTACAGTTAGTTTGTGACTGTATATGTAAGATGGAAGTCGAAAATATAACACTTTTGTGTAATTGCACTGGTGCTATCGAGACAAAATCAATCTACTGACTACAGAATAGTACGCCATTTGCCAACAGGTAAATTCACATGTTCTTAAGGAAAGTTAATTCGTGCAACAATTTGCTTTTTCGTGAGGAGTGGTATTTTCGTGGACTTACTTACAGAAAGATCAAGCTCTGCTTATATCAACTAAGAGAATGCAGAAGGGTTATTTCAGCTACATCATACAATACGACGATCATGTATTTCGGATGTTTTTCGTTTTTGACCACGACTTGCTTGTTTCTCTTTATATTTTATTGTAACTATTATTATTCACTTAAAATTTGCATTAAAGCAAGTTTTTTTTTTCACCTTCTCTGGCATTACTTTTAATGATAGTCCCACAAAGCCACTAAATACAAGATCTGAATCTTTTTGTTTTTTAGAATTTCAGTTAATATTGTTTCGATGACAATTGTTTCAATAATAGGACGTTGTTTTTTCTGTGCACGTTGGTTAGAAGCCTTTAACTTTTTCCTTGGTGTTGAGGCACAAGCAATAGTCGATGGTAAGGTTGGTTCTGGATTATTTGATGCCAGGATTATATCCGAATCCCATGGAGATTTCAGGGCTGAAGTTCCAGTGAATGATTCAATTTCTTTCATTGCTAAATTTCGCATATTTGATGATGTTCTAATATGAAAACATAAACCGAATAATACTAAAACAATCTCAAACATATTTATTAACTTTGTTCCTTTAATATGTTTTTTCAAAACTTCTTATGCGAAACGCGTCCATTCTGCTATATCACTAGCAGCAGATCCAGTTGCAAATTTTTTTCTGTTCTTCTCCCAGCAATAGCATTCAATTACATTTTCCCAGGCTCTCTGGTCAACTTTAACTACAATAACATTCAATTAGTGTATGAATAAATACAATCATAATTTTTTTTGACTTCGATATGTTAAATTAAAACTTTTGAAATGTTTAACTTCACATTATTATGCTTCTTTGTATTTTTAAAGTTTGGATGAGCTTTGTAAATAAATAATATTTTCGTATCTTAATTTTATCAATGATTAAATTCTTTGCAACGCCAGTGATGACGCAAGAGTAGGGTGTGGATTGCAAAGCTTGCGGTTATTGAGGTGGTTCTACAAAAATCTCTGTTCTTATAATGTTCATGAGCTGGCCCAGTTTTTTTCGTTGTTTGTTGTCGTAATTTTTGACAAGCATTTTACCAGTTCTAGTGAGAATTGTTCAGAAGATGTGAAGATTCTAGACTCGTTGAATAAAAGGAGCAAATCCTTTTCGTGTTTTGGTAGGTTCCACACATATGCATTGTAACCTCGCTGTTCTAGCTATAAGCATCTTTGGTTGAGGGTCTGTAGGCTCTGAAGGATGTAGAAGCTGCATTGACCAGTTTCGATGAGTAAGTGGTAATGGTGATGGAACATCTTGATACAAAAATTGTTATAATTCGTAGAATATATAAATTATTATTTTTAAATACAAATATTCTGATTTGTCAAGTTGCAGTTGGACCCGCTTTTCCACAAAATGAACTCTTAAGCTTGTTTTGACACTCATTGGGGGTGTGCAGCAGCAGATATTTTCCAACTCGGAAGGGTGGAGGACCTGGTGCTGGTAACCATTGGACACGGTGGGAGCTATTGTTAATCCAAATAGCCTCATCGAGTAAGCGATCAAGAGAGAGTTGGTTGATTGTGAGAACTCTTACAAACTTAGGTAGTTGGCTGATTTGTCGCGAACGAATACGCCAGAAATATTTAAAAATAATGTTTTCTTCATGTAGGGCAGTCTTAATTTCATCAATCGTGATGTCTTTAGCGATTCCCATCGTTCCTCAGATAGATTAGTTTGGGGCTTAGAGATGGTTCGATAGTAATTTCGAGACTTATTATGTTCTTCAGTTGTTTTAGTGTCTTTATCAACCGGCTTTTTGATGAGTATCTTCTCCTCTGGTGGATATGGTGCAGAAAATTTGCAAATTATGTTCGCGGTAAATGTAAGGGAAAAAGCCTTTTTAAATCAGGATGGGTCTTTTAAGGTTGCAGACGTACACCGAATGAAATTTGTGAATAATAATATGGGCTTTGTTAGCGGAAGGTCTAATATATCTAGAAACGGTAGCTTACGTTTCAGTAAAAGCAAATTTACGTTGATTAGTCAACATAAATATTTTTTGAAAAATACGTATATCCGTTGCATTTTGAATTTTTTAAGTAAATTACATTTGTTTTCTTTTCTAGATTTATTTACTAAAGTTGTTTTTTTTTTTTTACTTTTTAAGTTAATCTTTCATTTTGATGTTTTAATATTGGTCATGGAACTTGTTTTGTTTTGGTAATTGAGCAGAATAGAGGAAGAGGTTTCTCTTTCGGTCGTGATTGTTATGTGTACAGACTTCAATTTTCTATTCCTTTCAGCATTTTTCGATTTAATTAAAAATTGTATTTACAGTTGGTGTCAGCTTCAGTTGAAGTTATTTCAGCCGTGTTGTCTGTAAATGTAGCAGCAATAGCACTTTGGCCTTGTACCTTTCATCCTTCTCTGAATAATAAGCCTCTCGAAGTGGTAGCTTTCTCTTCTCGATATGTGTCCAAAGTAACCTAACATTTGTGAGAATATCGTTTGTAAAAGCTGCTACGGTTCTTATATTGTTTTTAAATTGGACACGTTTATTCGCCTGGCATTTCATGAAACCATGAAAATACGCCTTCACCACATTTCACAAGAATCGAGTCTTCTTCTATCTTTGGGAAATACTAGGGTTTTCACTTGTCAACAGCTTCGTTCTTGATGGTCCAAGTGCGGGTCATGGTAAGCCTTTTAATTTTTTAATCAGTTCGTATAAATCTGTCGTGTTTTGCTGTTTTGCATGTGCCTGTGCTTCTTTGCAGATCATCTTAAGATGGTTATTCTAGAATACCTTTGAATTTGACTGTTGAGTTGTCTAACTTGATTTTTCCTTCCTTTCTTTAGTTTTCGTTTAGCTTCTATGTTGTGTAAGGGTTCATCTGTTATCCAGTGCTAGTGCTTTACCGAACTTTATCTGTTATAGTTTTCATTATGATCTTTCTTTTGTTCTGAGATGCTTCCTTTCGAAAAATTTGTTTTCATAATTGATTATTAGTTTCTTATATGTCGTTTTTTGGTGCGTTACTTTGAGTTTAAGTTTGAATTTTGCAATCAGCAGTCTGTGGATGTGCAGCTTCTGAATAAATATACCAAAAAAGTAGAGATTTCGGATTAGAATTAGATTTGGAGAGATCAATTTGAACAGAAGAAGTTGATTATTTGATAATAGTAAATTCCGATTTTTTTTTGTACTTTATATAAATGGCCTTTCTATCACACTTGCCACATGCTTGTTTTATTTCCAAAGATGTTTCTTTATTATTTTATTCATTTCCTCAGTAGAACTTTGTTTTTGTCTTAATCGGAATTAAAAGTCTGGTAACAGGTAATATTTTAAAGTAAAGCCTTTGAAGTGTTTTATAAGAATTATTTAAAAGATTTTTGATACTATAGGCCGAAGACTTATTAAAACTTTGTCAATTTATTTTTCTTTTTTATGTATTATTATAATTTATGCCTTCTTCCATTTTTGGGTACCTATTATAATAAGGTCTACCAACTGATGACGTAAGCGGAGCCAGTTCTCAAATTATCTTGCACTTTATTAAAAACACTTACTAATAGTTTTATTTTTATTGCAAAATCCTATCGACATTCCAAACTGGCATTCATCATTCTACCTATGGTGCTATTCTGTCACGAACGCGTCATTAGTACTACCCAGGTATTTTGCAACTTAGGACGAAATTTCGCGACTCAATCAGGGCGTGTTGCAAGTTACATTTAATTTTTAATAAAAATATAAAATGTTTAAAAATTTAATACCATCATTGTACCAATTTAATGTAAAAACAATATAAATATAATGCTCGGGCGCGAACCGATTACTCGGATTTACTCAGAGCGGAAGGATACAAATAACTCAGCAATAATATTAACTCTTAGTTAACAATCAAATTCATTCATTCACTCAAAACAAAATTACAATGATCGATTTTGTACAAAAATATATTACATCTGCTGTTAAGCTAATCTTAAAATTATAATACAACACCGTGTTTTACAAATTCTGTGATTTTCGTAATTTGTCAACGGCGTTACTTGTGATTTGGTGATACGACAGTTTTATTGAATCCGTGACTACAAATAAAAGATTCACAAACGGCTGATTCGTTCTTAAAACAAAGGCCGTGTGGATATACAGAGCACGTAAATTTTTGCGTCTGAATGTCTCTCTGTTTCGGGAAATTCGTTCTCAAATCATGCTGTGATTCTAATATTTTTACTAGATTCTCACTCTTTTTGCTTTTCTCTATTGACTTCTATCTCTGGCTGCATTGCCCTAAACTGGTGCTCAAGCTGACTTTTGCCTGGTTTCGTTCTGCGTTCTTTGAATTGTTTCCTCGGTCTACTTGCTTTTCATGCTTCTTTGATTCGCTTCCTCGGTCAGCTTGCTTTTCTTGCTTCCATGATTTGATAATTTCTTGCAGTCTTTTGACCTTGCCAGCTGATTCGGTTTATGCAAGGTACTTTAAATTTGAATACTTCTATCTGTTTTTGCAATGACAACTTCAGTTTTCGCAAAGATTTGTTTTTGCCGCAAATAACCTCAAAATAAAAAAGGTATTGCCGATATCGGGATTCGAACCCGGGTCGTTGGGATGTCAAGTCAATAGCTTGACCATTGGACAATAGCCGACCGATGAGTGTTTTTGTAACGAATCCAGCAGGTAATTAACGCTACGAAGAATCTAGTTCGTAAGAAACTTTACTTTTGACCCTAAGATTTGAATTACAAAATTTTTTTAAGATATTGATTTCTGCGTATAATGGAGGTCATACCACTTCTATGGGGTTAAATCCGCAATGGTATGCTGCTTTTACAGACCTGATAAGTTCCCCCAGGAGAAAGAGATAGTAAAGTTCTTAAGAAGCATGGTTGAAGACAGCGACGCAATTGGTCACCATATAATTCGTGGTAGAATTAATAACCAAGTCAGAGAGTGTTTACTTCTCTGCTATAAGTTCGCTCTCGTGAAGAGCTTCTATTGCAATTTCTATAATTAAGCAATTTTTTGAGCTTGCTATTCTGCACTTTCTGAAAGGAGGCCAAATTATTAATCGATCTTCTCATCTCTCTAATTTCAGTCATTGAGTTTCTTATTACTCTTATCTTTCGAAAGATAGAATAGTCTGATTGGGAAGCAAAATTTAGGAGGTTGGTTGAAGTGAATGGTAGAAGCAGAGTGACTAGCCATATAAAATTTCGTGATTCACAACTGTCCATAAATAAGTTAGAAGTTTCTGTACCGAGCACATTTTCAGGAGCTCCAGCACCCATCATGAACCTCATAAGTCTCTGCAACTCTGATGGTTTCCTGCCACCCAGCTAAAGTTCGGACAGAACCATTTGTAGCAGCTTATTCGTAAAAACAACTAAGGCCGATTGATGGTTGTATTCATCTGTAGCTTAAGGTGATTTAATTATATATGGTACAGCTAATAAGGTCTCTGGTTAAAATTTGCTGACTATAAAATGGTACTTAGCATTATCTGAACGCACGTTGTAAAATTGAAATACTTTTTTCACTTGTAGGAACCAGACTTCTGGGTTGTCCTTCTAGAAAGTTGGTAGCTTGCAGGTCTGTATGGAAGAGACTTTATTCGGAATGCTTCCCTAACTTGTTACTATTGTAACTGTCACTAATCTTTGAGAAACAACTTTATAACTTGCCACAAATGGGGGAACCGCTGTTGTCGTATGTGGCTCTTGTACTCTGTCCGTAATGTAGAGAATCGAATCCGACTCTGCCATTTAACCAATTCGGTCGACTCAAGAATATGTTTGCTTGTTAGTTATTTTAGTATGACGAGTAACGGTTTACTAGTACTAAAGCATTTTTATTCAACGGTTTGAAGGCAACTAGACTTAACATTACGATTATTGATTATTGTTTCTAGCCATTGCTATTTTTTTCAATCAAATGCTTTGAGACAATATNAATACAAAGCGTATCTTGGCATATGATTTCAAAAAACGAAGAAATGTATTGAATGTAATGGAATTTATTTTTAAGACCTAAATTATCAAGCCTTAAACTTGATATGCCAAGTTACGCTATGTAGTAAGGCATACTCGTCCCTACCTTTCAGGAGGGCCTCATTATTGAAAAACCGCTTAATTATCACATTCGGGAATAATGAAAAGTTGCAGGAAACAAGGTCTTGCCTATAAGAAGCGTCCTAAAAAAGATCCGTCCTTTAGTGATTAAATATTTTTTGTAGGAAGTCTCAAGTTCTCAGAAGTTCATTACTAGAAAACCGCATACTTTTCACCTTCCTTTTTTTATTTGAGAATAAGTCAAAGTTGCATGGAGCTAGGTCTGAACTGTAAAGAGAATGCTCAAAAAGTTTCAGTCTTGTAGTGGTTAAATATTCTGTTCAGGTTTTCCCAAGTCCTCAGAAGTTCATTAGTAAACTACATCTCTTTCAAATTAATTTTCCTATTTGGTAACAATGTAAAGTCACAGGGTGCAAGGTCTAGCCGCTAGGGAGGGCCCTGAAGAAATTTCAGTTTAGTAAAGGTAAAATGTTCTGTGCAGATTGTCCCATGCGCTCAGAAGGTCATCACTAGAAAACCAGTTTTTTAATAGATACCTTAGAAATAGGAGTGCTTTTTGCTTATTTTTACGCACGCTAATCTGGTTTTAATGCGGAAAATAGTACTTTCGGATGTTGTTTAGGTAACGCAAATCAACACTTCAATGCATGAGTTCTAAAAATATTTTTTACTTGCAAAATTAAGAATTTGTTTTCTGGTTGACTCCATGCGCAAAAAATTAGTATCTTTAATTACTTTAACAAAAATTAACAACTTCAAACATAAAATGTTGATTAAAATGACTTAGGTGTTTTAAATATTCAAGGCATATTTGTTCTATCAAACCAGAAATATTAGTGAGTAATGAAACTGGTGAGCAGGATTGACTGATTAAAAACCTTACCTCAGCAATATAATAAATATCAAATTGCTGAGTAATGAATATTTTGATGTGATATGGTTATTCATCATTTTTATTTCTTCAATAATCATTTATTTTGAGTTGAAAGAAATTTAACTATATTATAATACTAACTTATTTATTTATTTCTACGAATAAACACATTTAGAATATTAATTCTCACACTATTAGTTCTACACTACTTCTAATATGGATAGGTAAAATAATACTAATATATAAAAAGATGGTTTTTCTTTTGTTTCATCAAAATATATTTATTTTCATATTTCAAATTTATGCTACTACTATTTTGAAACTATCAATCTCAAACTGTTTCCTGTTCTTTTGAATGAGAATCGGGAAAGCAATTAATTTTATATGCTTTCAGTGAGAATCAAACGAGCAATGAGTTTTAAAGTAACGAATATTTTTTCTAGAAGCCAAAATTCGTGCTTGCAGTAAACAACGTTGCCTAGTATTAAATTATATTATTTATTTTTACTCCTGTTATCTATAACGGAAGTATTTACATATTTTTAGTATAAAAAACTTGTTTTTTGGGATTTTTTCAAGAATATGAATGAAGGTATAAACTTCGGATGTCTCTGTTTAACTTGCAGCGCCTTCTAGGTGAGTGGACGTCCAAGCGTTGCAGGCCGGACATTTATAACGCATTTAAAGTTTGACATACGCAAAAACGTGACGCCTAAACACGAAATAAGTGAAGAACGGCTTCAAGTTTAGGCAGGGATAATTCAGAATAAATAGGGAATAAAAAAATGTAAGATATAAAGCTTCTATTATCAATTTCTATAAATTGAACTCTGTTTTTAATATTCCTTCTTAAAGCTTATCTGTTTTTTGGCCATATTTATAATAACAAGAAAATATATATTTTTTTCCTGTGTTTAAAAATTGTTTTATTGAATTGAACGCAAAAATAAAACATGATTTTAAACCATCAAAATGAGCATACATAAGTAAACCGCCAATTATCTAATGTGAAGTTAGAAAATAGTCAGTGGTGTATTGTCTTCTATTTACAATTAAAACCGTCATTACATCCAAATGATGGTCCATTACCATCATTATGTACCGGCTGATCGTTGTAATGATGAAAATTTTGTCAGAGGTATTATTTTAATTTATAAAAAATAACTTTAGTTAATAAAAATTTTGTTTGATTGCTTGGAAGTTCTTTGGTCAGTAATTAAGGAAAAAAAAATTGTACCAAAGGTAATGAATACTATTGATAAAATTCTGTTGAGGACGGGTAAGAAGAGGTTTCGAGGGTCCGTAGTTTTCCGAATGTATAAAACGTGACTATTAGTACAAGATTCTTTAAAATAAAACCTGCTAAATAAGAGCTTTTTGAATTTCTTAATAATTCGCAAATTGTTCGGTCAGGAATTTGAGTGGAAAAAGAAGGACTGCTTGATAAAGAAAATTAATAAATTGAATAAAAACTGAAATTGATGACAATGTTGGATGAAGTAGAATAAGGTGAAGATAAATTAATCCACTTAAAAGTGTTTCAAGATCTTTTTCACAATTTGACCCTGTCCCACCTTTAACCGAATTATTAACAATTGCGATTGTCTCACAGTTCAAACCACCGAATTTCCGAACGACACCGTAGAAGTTTACAAAAGATCTTGATTCCAACATCTAGTTGATAGATATTTAAATCCAAGATCTTTTAGAAAGCTTCTTAATGTTTGCACATTAAGAATTACAATAATTAAGTTTGAAATGAACTACAACTCCGCATGTTTTATTTTAGGCTCAGTCCAAGTAATACGATGGGCTGAGATAGCACTCAGGCGACTTTTTTTATATATGGACTGAATTTTCTTTGTCAATTCAGGCATATCTAGGCTACTGACTTCGCAATTATTAGCAGAGACGAAACGAGTAGAGATCTATGCAGCATATTATACTTTCATCTTATTTCTTTCCTTCTGGGTTTAAATGTTCTAATGTGAGCTTGCATTGTTTGCTTTCAGGATCCAAGGGAGTAAATTTGTACCTCATACACTTTTAAAGATATGGTAGATCAAAAAGTGAATAATTTCATGACCATAGATATTATAAATAAATTCATCCTTTTTGCCATTTTTTAGATATAGTTGTTCAACATCAAGACAATTGCTTGACCCTATGTCACAGACAGATCATGGAAATTATGAATCGCGTGGTGCATGACATTAGTATGTATGACTGTTGCATTATGTGCAAAGTAAAAAGCACACATAAAATAATATATGATCAGCAGTTTTTCATTATCGGCCAGATCCAAAACCATTTAAGCCATGAATGCCGTACTTGTTGTCACTAAAATTCAAACCTGCGGAAAGCTCAATTTCGTCCCACAGCAATGTGAAGTAACGTTTCGTTTGTTTCTTGGATTTACTAATTGCATTAAGAAATTCGAATAGCTATTCCTTGATACCGGGTTTCAATTTGATACTACTTTTATCTCGTTGAAGTGTTTAAATAAATGGTAAAAAATTTAAAATGCTTCGAAGTTAGCAAAAACACCTAGGAACGTGACGGTGGGTAGATAGAAAAAGAGATTTTTTTTAGAAGAATGGCAATAGGATTTTTTTAGATATTAATATTAAAAAACGGAATATAGTTAAAAAAGACTCAAGGGCATTTTTGGATTCTTAGCGATTAGAAATAGTAGCAGCAGATTTAAATTGATTTTTAATATTTGTTTTAGAACATAAACCTATTTTGTTTACTGTCTTTAAAGGTTTATTGATATTTGTAGATTAAGCAAAGATACAAGAAGAATTAAGTAAGCCATACAATACGTTAAATACTGTACAGAAAACTTTAAACGCATTTTTCTAGAAACCACATTGGGTTGCCGCTTTTTTTGGCAAACATTTAATTAAATCTCTTTAATCTCTATCGGCAACATGTAAAACTGTTTTTTCTATCGTGAAGCGTAAGTTTTAATATATCAGTTTTTCGATTTTTTATAAACAAATTTATAGCATGTTTTTGGAACTGATTACGACTTGCGCACATGGAGATGTCTGACGCCGAAGGCTAGCTCGGCTCTAAATATTAATATTTTTATTTCAAAATAATAAATAAGATACGTGCAGTAATATATTAAAAAATCCCAAATTATTCGATTATTATTTAACACTGAAATAAATTCCTGACTTTCGCTGGTTTTTTTTAGCTGTCAGGGTGGGGTCTTTCTAATTAATATAAAATAAAGTACTTCACGAAAAGTTATTATTGCGCAATATTTGTAGGTTAACATGAGACCTTCATGCCGAACTTTTAATAAAAGAAAAAATTATCATTATAAATAATACGAATATTTTAAAAATTCATTTATTAATAACAAGTATAATAGTAAATTCAGATCATAATTTAAATTTAATTATGGATTATGTCTTCATCCGATATACAATTATCCGAAACTTTCATTATAATTGGTTCTATATTACGAATATATATATATATATATATATATATATATATATATATATATATATATATATA
>NEEE01002489.1:39729-62846 GCA_002278615.1 Pogonus chalceus
CAGGAGAAGCGCGTAGAGGGGGCGTGAATATTTATCAGGATCGTTCACGTTGTACTTGTAAGCCTGTTAGACCTCTGGGTTTTTGTGACTGATGGCACGATCCAGATAGTTTTTGAAGTGATTTATAATCACCTCTTTGAGTTTGGAGAAGTTCAGGACTCTATGAATGTGGTCGTTTTTCACGTACCACTGGGAATTGATGCAAATGCACAGGCATTTGTTGGTTTTGGAGCCAATGATTGGAAAGAGTTGGGCGATAGTTGATTTCCTTCTGTTGATTATGTAGTGTGTGTGCTCTTTAAAATTTAGACTTTTATCTAAGACTTGTCCTAGATATGTGGTTTTATCGCGCCAGGGAATAGGACGGTCATCCAATGAAAGCGGGTTCCCTTGGGTTAAGTATTTCCTCTTAGTAAAAACAATGGCAATGCTTTTGTCAGGGTTAATTATAACACGCCATTTAGTGCACCATCTGGCTGATAAGTTCAACTGGTCTTGTAATTTTTGCAAATTATTTTGGTGGAAGTGAAACAATACTACAAAATGGTATCGTCTGCATACTGTGCTAGAAATCCCTGTGATGTGGGAACAGGCAAATCATTGACGAAGATATTGTAAAGAATGGGTGCGATGATAGAACTTTGAGGCACTCCGGCCAAGCAACTGCGAGGGTTGGAGAAAGAGTCACCGAAATGGACTTAAAAAGAGCGGCCCTTAAAGTAGCTAGAGATGACTTGAATTAGGACAGTAGAGCAATTTGCTTTAAATAGCTTGAAGAGTAGGCCATTTTGCCAGACCTTGTCAAATGCCTTTGACACGTCTAGAAAAATTGCACCGGTAGACATGTTGATGTTGAATCCTTTTGTGACATAGTCGACGACTCGTATTAGTTGGTCGGTGGTGGAGTGTTCCGACCGGAACCCAAACTGCTCATTTGGAATGACCCGACAAGAGTTGCAGAATTTTAGCAGCTGTGTGTGAATGACCTTTCTGCAATCTTTGCCATGGAACTAACTAAACTGATTGGTCTATGATTCTGAAAAAAATTCGGGCCTTTTCCTGACTTTCGGATTGTAATGATGGTTGCACGTTTCCAAGAGGTAGGGCAATGGCGCAATCGGTAGATCCCATGGATGATGTTGATTAAAGCTGTGACTGCTTTGTTGGGTAATAAATGAAGTGCCACGTTTGGGATTCCATCAGGTTCCGGGGCCCTCCTTTTCTTAGTTTTTTTGATGAAGTACGCTACATCGAATGGCGAAACAAATGGAATAGGAGTATTGTCAGTCTCGAACAGTCTCCGCTTAACGTTTCTGTTTACTTGTTGTACGACCTCTATGTCTAAGTTGACATAGTTTGACTGAAATTGTTCTTCCAGGGAGTCCGCTATTGCATAAGATTTGTCGTGTTTAGAATGGACAAAATCGTTTTTACCATGGATGCAGTGAGAGCCTTTAGGCTTGTTGCATAGGGTTTTTGTTAGCCCCCAGAGAGCATCTCTGCAGTCCTCACAAGTGTTTAGGAGGGTGCCCCAAGATTCATTTTTCGATGCTCGTATGGCGTCTCTAATTTGAGTGGTGAGTTGATTGTAGAGAATCTTGACGGCAGGGTCGAGAGATTCATACCAGCGTCGGCGAGTAGTTCGACATTCTTGTATTAGAGCTCGAACAAGAGGTCTTTCTTTTGGGAGGTTTTTGTGGCGAAATTGATTGAGTTCAGTTTGTGTTGGCTATGCCTCTCAAAATGGCTATGTCGATTACATCCGGTCTGGACCCGTCCGAGTGAAAGATAGTAGGCTCAGTCGGAGCTATGACTTGGAGTTGCAGATCAAAAGCTGCGTTAAGTAACACTCTGCCTCTGGTATTGGTGATTCGGCTGTTCCAGCTGGTGTGCTTAGCGTTTAAGTCGTCGATGATAATTAACAAAGGTTATCGAGATCTACAATTTGTGTAAAATCAGGTAAGGAGAATTTATCACGTGGTTTGTCATAAACGGTAACAATGCGGATTGTGCCATATTATACAGTTAGTAGAATGATACTTGTTGTTTCCAGACTGTTGGTTATCGGGATCACTACCGCAGAGTGATCTAAACATCGTTTGACATAAATTGCAGTACCTCCCCCACGTCTGTCCCTATCTGTTCGGTACAGATAGTAATTGGACATTTTGGGGTCTTCTACAGTGGGATCCAGGTAAGTTTCGCACACACAGACAATATCGGTGTTAACTCTATGAGTAAGTTCTTCTAGTTCTTCCCTTTTTGGTAGTAGAGAGTTCGCATACCAAGCAAGAATGCTTAGTTTTGTTGCAATGATATTAGATCTAGCACCCAGTTGAAAAGTTGTTAAAACAGGAAGTGATAGCTTTAGCTACCTGAGATGTTATAAATTGTGTCTGTTCTAGAGTAGAAGAATGCATGTCAAAGAGCCCAGATGTGGTTTGGACTGAGTTCGAAGTTTTTTGTTGGGAGCTTGCCTTAGAGGTTTTGTATTTTGTTTTTTTTTTTTTTTTTTGTCGTGAGCAAGTTTTGGCTTAGACTTCTGTTAAGAAGTCGCAGTATTAGGTACTGAAGATGGTACCGGAGAGTTTTGTTGAGACTGTGGTGCTTTGGTGGTAGTCTAAGCTTTAGAGGCTTTTTGAGGTTTTTTATTTTTGAGTATAGAGTCAAGTCTGGTAGGTTCACGTGAAAATTCGGAGGAAATCGTTTGATCGAGAACTTTTTCAGAAATGGCAGGCGGAGATTTCGGATTACTTGTAACATCGGCAAAGGTTTTGCTACCGAAAACTTTGTTTTTTTAAAGATTAATTAAGTATTGCTTGATAATAAGCACATCCCTTGTAGTTTGATGTATGTTCTAGGTGGCAGTTAGCGCATTTTGGTTTAACTGATGAAGATTGTTTAAAGGTACAATCATAGCTGACGTGCCTATCTAAACAGCGGACACAACGGGGCTGCACCTTACAGACTGCCCATGAGTGGCCATAATCTTGGCAGTTAGAGCATTGGATAATTCCCTGTCTGGCTTGTTTTGCTTCAACCTTGATGTTTATTTGGAAGAGAACTTTTAGATCGTAGATGGATTGACCCTTATCGGATTTTTCAAAAGCCACTATAGCAAGTGAGATATTTTTTCGCATCCAGTGTACCGAATACACTGGATAGTCTGTGTTAAGTAGTCCTCTTTTGATTTCATCAAATGAGATGGTAGTGGGTAGTCCGCGAATGATCACCTGTATGGGTCTTTCTGATTGAAGCCGGTAGGAAAAGTATACTAGACTGAGATTATCTAGTAGCTTAATTAGACTACGAAAATCGTCTGGAGATTCTGTCTGAGGTTTGACAGAGTCAGATAATGATTTGATAGATTTCATTTTTATGTTGGCAGTAGTCGGCCAGTTTTAAAGTGACTTTAAGTAAATAGGCGGAGGGGCTCTCATTTTTTTGTCTTGAGTGACAGCCTGGGCATTAGATTCAGCGTTAGTGGAGTCCATGTTTGACGAGAGAGATAGGATCCGGTTGAGTAGCTGAATGGTGAGCTACACCTAATTGAGTTGCAGTTATAGCCGCATTGCTTGGCGTAGTCAATTTTATGGAGCGCTTTTTGCGCTTGTTTGTGAAGGAAGTGAATTCCTCCGCAAGTTCATCCTCTAGCAAGGATGAAGAGAAAGTGGATACGCGTTTTTTTTGCATCACCAGGACTTGGTACAATGAGACCTTTAAGATTGGCAATTTCTTCATCTTGCTTATTAATAAGTTGCATCATATCCAGAAATAATGATTTTAGATCATCTACGAATATGAGCTTCATAGTATTTGATTGGGTGACATTTACAATCCTTTGTGCAAGCTGATCCATGGTTGGGTTACAATAAAAGTAACAAAACAAACCAAAGCAACAATCTGAGAATATGACTCGCTTTTGCAAATCGAATTGAAATTACAAAATACCAAAGAAATGAAAATATTGAATAAAGTATAAACGTGTGAGGCATAAGAAAAAGTAAGAGTGTGTCAAAACTACGTGTTCGCATATTTTGCCACACGTGTTTACCCTTAGAATACAAAAAGTAAAACAGCAAGCCAAGACTGTAATCGCGCATGCGCAAATAAGTTGCACCTGCGAAGCAAGGAATGTTTCGCGCATGCGCAAATCCAATGCACTTGCGAGAAACAAAAGAATTGAAAAACCAAAGCCACGCAGAACAGGAGAAGAAATAGAACGGGTCAATATTTTTGATTTTATTATTTAAAATTTCATTTTTTATTTGAATTATTATATGTAATAGAATCTAATAAAAAATGATATACCATTTTCTAAAATGTTTACATTAGTGGGAATAGTTACAAATTAAGATTTTGTGAATGAACAGTTTGCACAAGTAATTATTTCCGTACATGAACTTAACATTAATTTTTCCACCATGCTGGTTTTGGTTACTTCATAATTTTTTTTTTCTACTAATGTTGGCTGGCATTATTGTATTCAATAAATTATAAAGAATTACAGTTCTTTTGTTTTTTCTGCCCTTAATTTTCAACAAAAATCTAAAATTTCTAGAATAAATTATTTATGTTCTACGACTCCGTAATTTTCTCCTATCACAATAGAAAGTCTCTAAGGCGTGTGTAAGACTAACAAATTTACAGGTATTTGCCAAGCTAATAACTCCTTGCGTAGAATGTTTTCTTGTTGCAGGAATATAAATATTGCCATCATTTTTCATAATATTATTTTTCTGCTTTTGTTGATTGTCTTTGTAAATAATTAACGTATTTATCTAAAATAATGGAAAAAGTCACATTATTTACATCAAGTTTCATAAGATGTCATATTATCATATTATGTTAGTTTAGTGGTTTTTCTCATGTCAATATTGTCAAATAATGATGTCGGATATGGACTAATTTATGCTGAAGGTATCCTCCTTCGAGATTACTTTCAAACTGTTTGGTTAGGTACAGTTATCCTTTGGAAGAATAATAGTGAATCGACGCACACTTTACAATTTGTAATTTCGACTGATTTGTTTACAATTAAAAGCGGTGAAACCTTAATGGCTCTCTAAAATTCAAACCAATTTTCATCTTAAACTGTAATCTGGTTTCAATTTTTATGGTCTTTGTAACAATTAATCTGGTCATTTCCAATGATTCCAGAAGATAAGGATATCAATTGTTTTGTTTTGAAACGGATCATGAAGTCTAAGCCATTCAACTAGTTAACTTACATCAGTGGTTTAACTTTTTAATCTTAAATCGCTTGCATCAACTTGTTGTTCAACAGAATTTTATGAAATGTTACAAAACTTTTCAGATTCCTTACAAATTGTAGTTGTAGCCAAATTGTAGTTGTAGCGTACATAGCAAACACCCATTTACATAAAACACTTTCTTGAGTACTTCGACCTCGAGACACTCCTATTTTTATAGACTTCATTAGATTTTGTTCGGTCGCTATATTTGTCCATGTGCCAGAATTAAATAATTCTGTTCGTTTTACTATGAAAAATCCATTTTTAAACTTCTCAAAAGACTGTTCACCTATTGTATTTTCCATTTTCACCATATCTTGAAGATATGAATGAGCAGATCTTGCGTAAAAGAAGTGACTATAGACGCATCAATATGTTTTCCGCCCTCTATCTCAAAAACGGTTAAGTTAAAATTTTTATACTTCTTTGCTCTGTAATTGGTAGTTGGTTGAGGGGATGTATTCTACTGTACTGAGTAGCGGTACTCACGTACAGCGTGAGTCAAAAGCGGTATGCGGCCACAGTATCAGCACAATTTTTTTTCGGAAACTTCGTTTCAACTTCTTTGGCGATTTGTGGTGCAGTTATTCGTAGGTTTTTTTTTTTCACAGTATCTATAATATTATGTTTCTCCTTGGGAGACAACTTTGGAGAATAACCAGAACTTGAATTTGAAGTTATGACTCCTGTCGAGTATAAATTATTCACTTCTCAGAATAGCTGAATGTTGTCCTTCTACTGTTTTCCCAATTTCTTTTTTACTTTTTTAGACTCATATCGTGAAGCTGTCATGATGTTACCTGCACAACAATTAAAGTGTAAAATATACGCATACGAACTTACGGTTAAATTTACAATTAAATACTAACGACTTTGTTATCAAAACTACACAAAAATAACCGCGTGAAAAAGAGGATCGAACACCGAGCCCTGTAAAACGCCATCTGTGATATCGCAAGATTTAGATCCTGCATCCTCGATGTAAACCAGGGTTCGATCGCTAAATAGCTCACGATTATACGCTTGATGTACGCAGAAACTTCTATGCCCCTCAGTGCGCCCAGGATGCGATCCCAGTTTGCAAAGTTGAACGTGTTCTGTACATGCAGGGTGACTATGTTATAGTACTGTTTGACTTCTAGCTTCCACCGTTTGTTGACGGTGGCTTGAAGCGTGGTCTCCACGACAATATTGATGGCATCTACCGTGGACCCTGCCATTCGAAATCCGTACTGGTCAAGTGACAGACCCCGGGTTCCTTCTGTGGACTCCTCAATTCTATTGCAGATGACACTTTCGAGCGCTGTGCGCAGCATACGATAACGGGTCGTCCAGGGGCTTACTCGTTTGTATGTGTGGTATAAGTGTGGGTGCATTATATTGTAAGATATGTATACGTTTCAATTGGTCACAACTTGACGATATCGAATAACACATGGTGATTACATGATTAAAGTAGCGGGCCTTCAAGGGTCTCTATTTCGGGTTCAAATAAATTTCTATTGCACTTCATTCTTCATATAGTTTCCTTCCATTTAAATCTGAATATTTATCTACAGGATCAGTTAGATTTGATTTTATTTTGGAACATTGTTTCTGTAAATCTACGTCGCTCATATTTTTATGCTGCTTAATATGCATAAAATTTCAAAAATGTCGGTATGTTTTTCTAATATCTCGTTTATTAGATTTATTGCTGTATCAAATGTGCAATGGAACAAGGAAATTTTAAAATTATTTTCAGAGTCATTTACACTGTCATCACAATATTCGTAATCAAACATACGTTTTCTTTTTCTTATGCTAGATGTGTTTGATCGCGGAAATTTTATATCAGCATCTAGAACAGAAAATCAATACTTTTCCCTCCCAGAGAATATTAGCGAAATTTTCATCAGTTCATAGGTCTATAAACAATTTTTTGTTATCTTCATGCTGTCGAGCTAAAAGTTTCCAAGAGTATTCCTGTAGTCAGAAACCACATTAAAACCCCCATCAAAATCAAGAAAATTTCTATTTAAGATGTAATCTGCCAAGTCTTTTTTTTGACAACTTCAACTTTTGGTAACTTAAGACATTCAGTATTAACGCTATAGCTATTTCCCATTTTTCCGTTAAAATCGTCTTCGTCCTAGAAACATCTTCACTGTTTCTACAAATTACTGACACGGAGCCATCTTTATCCTTTTGAAATCTGGACCGTTGTTTTATGTGTTATTCTATCTTTGACATTATTAAAATCATCCTTATTATTATTATCCTTAGAGTTAATAATAATAGACGGTGCAACAGATTTACATTTAACTGCATCTGCAAACATTGTTTTTTCTTTATTTTTAGACTCTAATATATCTTTCAAAAAATCAATATTTTTAACAAGTTCACTATTTAATTATTTCGAGAGATCATTCTCAACTTTTCTCGCCTCAACATTTACCGTAGAGTCTTAATCTTTACTTACATTTATTGATAATCTACTACACATTTTATTTCTTAGATTTTCCTTTTCATACAGTTTAACTTCAACTATTATTCTTCTTGCGTCCTCGTTTAATATAGCAATGTCATATTCATTTTTTGAGGTTAGGTTCTCAATATGGTGTTTCGGACAGATTACAAACATATCACTGACATATTGCTCTTTAGCATATTTGTTAAAATAACCCTGATGAAAAACATTTTCACAGATTAAACAAATCACTATTCTAGGGACTTATAGATTCGGGTGACACTTAAGAACTTTTTCGGTAACTTTACGTTGCTCTTTACTCTCCGCCATACTTCAAAGTTTTTACGATTATAAATAATAAACTAAATACAAATATTAATTTTTTTATTTCATAAAAATTACTTAAAATATATTAATTGCTTCATTCTATACATTTTTAACAATCCTTTATCATAAAAATAAATCAAAAATGCATTAAAAATTTGATTCTTATTATTTTCTGCAATCTTTTTTATTGGTACACGTGATTCACAAACATCTAAATATTCATTTGGCCATATACAATTGTGTTCATAACTACATCGATAACATTCTAGTTCACACGTCGTACGGTTACTGACCCCAAACACTTTCAATTTGATTTGATGCGAAAACTTTAACCACATCAATCGACATTTGACTGATTTCTTCAGTTAAAATTTTATGCAATATAAACCCATTTTAATAGAATTTTTTCAAAGCTTCATGTGTATTAAATTTAGATTTGTACGATCTTAATAAATCTTTCACTTTTCACATTGCACAATTTTTTAAATGTAAATTGCAATAATCAATATTAGTATCGACCGATATGTAAGCCATGATATCGGCCTATATCGGTATCAGCCTTAAAATATAAATTGCTTAATATTGCTGTTGCTAATGATGTTTTTAAGGAATAAAACAGAAATACTTAATAAAAACTGATCAAGTTTATTCTTATTCAAAATTTAGCAAAAAAGTCATTAAAAAAGTAGAAGTAAAGTTGCACACTATATATGAAATTATATATAAAGTTAAGTTTTGGCAAGTTGTAATGTAACAAAATTAAGCTCTCTGCTCTTTCCGAAGTTAGATGATTTCTTGCGCTTTCATCAACATTTCCAGCTGAAAAAAGTAGCTGTTCACTAGAAATTGTACATCAATGAAAAAATATCTGTTTTTGCGCTCACCAAGTCAACGGATCTTCATTTCTTGATAGTTTTTTTAATTTCTTATACAATTCAATCTCATCATCAATTTTATTCATCATATCATCAGTACTTTTCTTAAGTAACACTGATTTACTTGTCGTCATATCAGTAAGTAAGAGATTTTCGCTAAAGGAGCATCATCTAAGTTTCTTGCGGTAAATCATTCTCAAAGATAGATGAACCTTGGGTCCAGTTAAGTGGCAAAAAGAAGGTTTCTATCAGTGAAGCAGGTTTTGAATCTTTTATTCAAGGAGTCTTTAAGCTCATTTTTTATGCTCTGTACCCCTAAAAAGTCAGCTTCTTAAGCTTTCTCTAGATAATTTAACAGTTTTAAGTAAGGGTATTATTTCCGATGTAGATGCACTATTCTTACTAAAAATCTTTGTAATTTCTTCAAAAGGTTTTAATAGATTTACTAAATTTTTTGCTAATTCCTATTGGTGGTATGCTAGTGCCACATTTTTTAAAGCTGGATTATCCATTATATACATACTAAGAGCAATTGATTGTTCAGCCAATCACAAACTAAAGAGGAGCGACTAAAATGAGTTATTATACGTTTTGCTTTTGCCAATAAATATACAATTGATCGTTGACTTTCTATGTAGGCATATGTGGCTAATTGTATGGTATGTATGAAAAAAGCTGGTGTTTTAATTTAATCTCGTCAATGCCTTTTTTTATTTTGGCGGCATTATCAGCTAAAACCAAAAGAATTTGATTCTGATTTAACTCTCATATTATCATTAATTCATATAACATCTGTGAGATGTTTAAAGCTCTATATGACCCAGGAAAATGCTTGCAGGCTTCTACAAATGAACATCTTTCAGTCGTTTTAAAATCTATCCGATGTGCAGTAAAAAAAAAAAATTGGTTGTTATTATTCTTTTAAGTCCATTCATCTGTAGTTGCAGAAATTTTAATGTTTTCTTTCAAGGAAAGTGATAATTTTTCACAAATTGCCAAAGTTAATTTTTTGTATATATAAGGAAGTATTCTTTCTTTAAAATATTTATCTGAACGAATATTGTAACAAAGAACCCATTTATTTAAAAGCTGCTTTAAACCCGCATCGTTCACAATACTGAAGGGCTGTATATCTTTAGCTAATAATTCTCCGATATAATACTGAACACTTTTATATTTAGTGCTATCAGTGTGCCATAACTGCATATTTTCAAAGGGTTCAAAAATCTTTGTTTGTGTGGTTAAGCCTCCACTTAAGCTTGCACATAGACGAGATGAACTAGGATTTTCGTGTGCATCTGCATCTAAAAAATAAAAAACAGGACCCTTCTAAATACTGCCTGTTTATTAGATACTTACTGCCATCATATTTTTTTTCTTTTGACTCCTGACTTAATTTTTCAATGTGTTATTTCGCCAAATGATGCTTTAAATTAGTGGTATTTGCTGTTTTACTTTTACCTCCCAGACACACAACAGCATTACATTATTTACAGGTGGCATTTGCTTTTATTGTAGAGGCATCAGCTTCGTTCTTGGAAAAATACTTCCAGTAAATAATTTTATCTCTAGTTATGTTCCCGAGTCAAAATTTGACGCCTAAATAGAGCCTCCTACTCATACGAAGAATAATAATCGGCCCATCATTGGGCCATGAACGGCAGCCAATGTTTGATCATCGGCCAATGAGAGGTTCCCTGCATTGATCCAGGAATGGCTAAAGCTCAAATGATAACGCCAGGCCAAGAATGGCAAACAAAGATCGGCCAAGCATTGGAGCCGATCAACGGCCAGGCATAAAGGCCAATAATCGGCCAGGCACTAGGTCCGATAAACGGCCAGGCATTAGGGCCGATCATTGGTCAAGCATTGAACTCGATTATCAGCTAATAAATGGTCCTCATCATTGAACCAAAGCTAGTTAAAGATTGGATGAGGAATATTTAAAAATTAAGCTATTTAATAATATAGTTTTTTAATAATAATAAATTAATATAGTCAAAAATTTATAGAAATGATAGCAATAGATATTATATAAGTTATTTAAACATACACTTAATAATTTAAATAAATTATTTAGTAACTGAAATTGTGTTACGACGTCCACCATCGCGATCACCTGCATTAGCAAGAAAAATGCCAGATTTGGTTAATAAAGTTTTTGTTTTACTTTAATCACCAAACTTTACTTCGATGACATCTAGAAAAAATTAAATTATTAAAGTACATTCAGTCAAAAAAAAAAAAATTATCTGCAATTATAACAAATCCCTCAAGCATTTATAGATGTTGGTAGCACTAAAATTTAATACATTTGACGTCACTTTCTTCACCCTAAATTGAAACCTTGTAAAGTTCTATTAATTTTTGTCTTTCTTCTGGCAGAGAGGCCAAGGTTTTGTCAAAATTGGTAAAATTTTATAAATCTTCAAAGGCCAATGTTTGATTATTGGCTCAATTGCCTAGGTTAATGACTGATTTGGTGTTCTATTTGTACTCTGAGCAATATTTATTTGGTTTTTTAATTCAGTAACTTCACGTTTTAAATCATATACCTTACTAGCTTTCATAGCATCTAATTTTTTAAAAATTGAATCTTGCAGCTCTTTAGCTTTTATCTTCAAGTCAATGTAGGGCTTAAGAAGATATGAAAAAAAAATATAGTTGCATCAAAAACATAAATCTATCAGTAATCTTAAGGGTTTAAATAGTACTGCTTACCAATATTTTTCGCCACATCATCAGTCAGAGGTTCAGGATCCACATTAACAGCTAAGACAATAAAAATTATAATAATATAATACTAATAATAATTTTGTTACTCTAAATATAATAAATATACCTCTAGATTTTTTCTGCTTCTTGGTTTTACTTTTTAGATTTATATCACTACTTATGGTTAACGATGGCACTGAGTTTATTGGTTGAAGATCATTAAATTCTGCATTTAAATCATTATTTGACAGTTGAATAATATCTTCTGCATTTGAATTCTTCCCATCGTCAGTACTTACAGCTAAAGTAGTTTCAGCGCGTTTTAATCGTCGCTTCCATTGTTCTTATGTATATTAAATTGAATAATTTACAATAAATATACTATTATACTCTAGAGTATAAAACTAATGATTTATAAAAAAAATATTTTTAATTATCTTTATTTTCATATAAATTCCAAATTTAAATGAAAGTTTCTTATCCTTAATTATTTATTAAACAAATACTAAAAAGTTGATTTAAAAAATTGCTTTTCATTATAATTTATAACTATATTTTCTGAAAACTAGTATGTAATCTATTTCAAGATATTAAAAATCGTACCTATCTACGTAATGATAAATCAAACCGTAATCCAGTGCTAGTTTTTTGTACTTAAGAATCAGGTAAGGACTATTAGAATTTAAAAAAATTATAAAGCGGTACATTTTCTAAATTCTTGTTATCAACACGCTTTAACTTACTTGAGGTAGTAATAATTTCAATATGACACAGCTGCCATGTAGGTTTGGCATCACTAAATTCTTCTAAATACTTATCCTCTTTTTAAAGTACAAAAATAAGAATAATTATACAATCATATTTAAAAAGGTAGAATAATTGTGTATCAATAAAATTATTTTTATTATTTACAGAGAACTAATAAACTTCAATAAATTAGTGGCAAATAATTAACGAGTATTGAAATAGTTTCAACTATGTATGTACATATATAATAATAATTGATAACTATTTTAGAAGCAGTATAAAATTATTATAATTATTATCAGTTTCAATTTAATATAACTTGTTTTTCAATAGAACCTAACTAAATATGTTTGAATAATTAATAATTAAAAGCAAGAAAAAAAAAAAATAACTAATCAATAATATACTTACTTTGCTGTATATTGTTTTCTTCTTAAATAATTAACACAAAATCGGGTAATTCGCTATGAAAGTAGAAACGTAAATGAACGCGTTATTATCTTACATCAGAATACCATCTCGCAAATATATTAACATAAAAACAGCTGCACTCAACACAATCTAAACATTATTGTTTTCCATAGCGACAAGCAATTGTTTGATAATATTAAAATAAACATCTGACTGTTTATAGTAAGATATCTATTGTTTCTTTTATTATAACTTAAAGCAGCTGTAAAAAGTCAGTTATCAAGATTGAACACAACAAAAACATTAGAAAATAGCAATTCACTTTTTAAATAAATATAATTAGTTGTATTTCGTGGGTATTTTATTCAAAACCTTTATTACGAAAATCCTACCGTTGCCGATATGGTTACAACAATATATTTATCAAGTTCTTTTATATTTATTTATATATAAGTGAATGAAATTAGGTGAAATTAATTATGTAGTTAATTAATGAAGAGTTACTGATTTCATTTGTATAAGTTATAAACACAATTAGAAATTATAAATTGAAATATTTATTCGATGTTAATTTAACAATTTAATCGTGAAGTAAAGATATAATAGACATTTCGTCATCCAAATTTAATGAAATGCACTTATTTTTTATTAAACTTGTCGGAAATATTTTACTTGAGTCTGTAAATTCATTTCCTTTGATAATTCCAACATTACTTGAGTTACTTGGATAAGTAAACAAATTATCTTTGTCTATCATTTCACGTCCTAAAATATAAATGTCGCACATTTTTGGCACTTTATGAATGGTTTCTTTCACTAATAATAGTTTATCAATAATAATAACATTAGTATTTTCTAAAACTATTGCATTATCTGGTGGCTTAGAAGATAAATAAACTTTCTTTATAACGACACTTGAAACATTTAAATATTCTTTTCCTTGTACGATTAAAATTGACGAATCTTTATCAAAGATACAATTTTTAACATTTTTTTGTTTTTTAATTTTCATTTTTTCTGCATGTTCTAACTCAGATAATCTATTGAGTATCTGAGTTAAAGGTTTATAGGGTAATTTTACAAGTTTGCTTATTTTTCCTATATAGTTTTCACTCCAAGAAGCTGATATTCTGCTCAGAGGTAGATTTCAATTCATAACATCATCAGATGGATGGATTAAATTTTGAAAATTTAATATTCGTGACTTTTCACCATATGATGATGGTAACAAATAAAATTTTTTTTTTTTAATAATTGTCTTGCGTAATCATTACAAGTTATCAATAAATTTGTGGTGTGTAAAATGCGACATGCTACATGTAGAAGTAGAAAATTTTTATATAAGTTTGTTGGTAGAATGGTTTTTAATACTGCTGATCCACAATGTAGTAAAATAAAACGATATCGTATCGCTTTCCATCTTGCCAAGTTATTTATATCGAACTTTTTACTTTGAAATTCAAATGGCACACAATTAGTTAAAGATAATAATTTTAATCTTAGCCGTTTTACTATTTTTTTTTTAAGCGGGCTTTATTTTTCCGTAATATCCAAGATTTCATAAGAGTTTTCATGATACCGAGGTACAATAAGTGCTTTGAATCTAAGATAATAGATTAAATGGGGTCAAATTTAGGCAATTTAATCAGTAGAGTTTTCAAACCATCTTTATGATGTAAAAGTTGTAATTATTTTTTAAAGGAATCTTTAGTACGGAGTTTACAATCCATTTCTGAATAAACTCGTTTGTTTCTATTCTCACCTACAGTTATCCCTTTTGTTATGCACCTTTAACTTACATAAAAACTTCCTGCCACTTTACAGTATTTTATATAAGTTCTAGCTTGAGAATTAGCAATGATTGCCGTTATTTTAAAAGCTTAATTCTTTCCTTGGATAGTCATAGCTGTATTAATTAATTCTTTCCATTCTTTAACAAAATCTGAAAGACATTCTGTTACATTAGCTGGTTTTGAATCTCCACAATAAATCGCTGTGATAAATGGATGCGTAAAATAATTTTCATTATTAATTTTAATGGTAATAGGCCATACTTGTATTTGCGAATTTTTATAAATTTGCATGCCATTAATATGAACAAAAATTTCAATAGTGTCATCAATGAAAATATTAGGTAAAATTATTTTTTTTAAGCCATTGGCTATACCTTAATATATATAATCACTATTCGATTCTTTAATACTTAATATTGATTGATCAACTTGATGATTTTTAGTTTGTAGTAATTCTTTTGCTGTTTTAGGTAAAGTTGGATGTCCTTCTTCTCGTAATAATATTAATAAATACGAAATAACATTCAACTGAAGGCTATTTAAATTTTTTAAAGCCCACTGACGAAGTTTTTTTTGTATATCGTTTGACCTATCAGTTTTAATATCACTTTCATTTTCATTGCTACTATTTTCATTATCTATCTTATTACAATGTATAACCTCTCTGTGTTCAAAGTTCAGAGGTTCATTGAGATTGAAATTAAATTCACTAAAACTATTATTTTTGTTTTCAGTAGTACTACTATTAACACTATTATCATTATCATATATAACACTTATAACGTTTACCTTATTATTTACATTTAAATCATAAATAATTTCAATATTTTCATAAATACTTCACTAGTTGTCGGTATATCATTAAATTTTGAAATCGACAAAATATCTTTATTCGTTTTATCATTAGTTGTCACACTTTTTTTTCAATACTCTAAATTTTTTTACGCGTTGATATTGTATAGACATTTTTTATAAAGTTTCAACTGCAATTTAAGCTGAGACTGTAAATAGACAAAAAAAAATAGAAACTATCCGCTAGTATTAAGTATAGCACCCTTGCACAGTAATGACTAGGTCTAATCATCAGCCGATGCTTAGTTAGAGGTTGGTAGTCATCCGCGGCCGATGATAAGCCAGTCATCGGCCCAGGAACGGCTGTTTATTGAATACCAATCAAGGGACTGATAAATTGCCAATAGTTCACCAGGCTTGGTTTTTTAAGATCGGCGACTTTTTATGGAAAATTTAATTCAGTTCTTTTATGAATAGCTAGAAAGATTTGCCGGATACATTCCTTAAGTGTGATTGTTTTTGTTGTGGACTGAGTGAAATAGAAAGCAATAACCTGCATCCATATTTTTTTACTCAGCCCTCTGATTATGACCACTTACGAATGATCCAGTATTTAACGGTTTTGTTCGGTACCAAAATCTTAGGATAACTTTTGGCTTTCTTGGTAAATGTATTCACATACTTGAGGATTGATGCAAAGTTTTAGTTTAAGGTTGGATTGGGTTCTTTGTAAAGTACGCTTGGATAGGAGAAATGGAAAAATGGTTTCATGGTATCTGTAACATTTAAGACTATGTCAAAAAATGGAAAGTTATAAGATTTTCTCTTTTTGTGTAAATCTATAACTTTTTTAAAAATTTATATTGAAAGATTCTCAATTGGCAATTAAAATAATTTTTAATGCGGAGTATAGTGATGCAAATTCTTTCATATTACCTCTTCTGCTCGGTACATTTGGAATATATTTGTATTTTCTGCGTATTATTCTTATTAAATGATTTGCCTTCTTATTTGCGGTAAATACCAGATGATTTTTTTGGTTTATTGATTTTTTTCGATCTAAACATATAAAATTTCAAAAGATAACTTACTTGTTTTTGTGTAAGTTTTCTAACATTGTTGCGTATCGTTGTTACATCATAAAATGAAGGCGCAGGTACAGATTCGGAAATAGAAAGTTCTAAAATATTATTGTTAATACAAATATATCTAATTATCCAGAAGTTATCTAACCTAATTTTTAACTATACGTTTTAACCGTGTTTTTATGTTTTTTTAGTATGTAATCATTTTATTTGTATGGTGATGTTTCTAAATTTATATCTAAAATTATATGTTGTGACGAAATTTTCTCTGCGGCCAAGCTTACAACCGATTTGTGAACGGATAACGAGAGCCTCTTCACAAAATGGGCGCCTTACAAAAATTAATTATTTAAACTTTAAATTGAAAGATTTAAATTAAACAAAACTGAATTTAAACTTGTAAAAAAAACATTAATTAAAATTTATAAAAGAAAATTGCTCGGGCGCCAACCGATTGCTCGGATTTACTCAGTGGAGGTGAAAATATTCCAGGTAACAAATAACTCAGTTTCGCATGCACACTTAAGAAATAGTTTTATTCTTTGGTGTAGTAATTACAATAAAAATTAAAAAAAAAATAAATCTTAATACGCAAAATAAATAACTGACTCAAACTAATTACAACAATACAAAAGAATTGAAAATATAATAAATTTAGTACTCTAATTTAATTTACTGGCTGACTAAAAATATAAAATATAATTTCTGAACCTAATAACAAATTATAATTTCGGTGATAGAATACAAAACCGCGGTCCAATTAGATTCTTAAGTTTTTTTGACGGATTCTGGATGATGCCTTCTGATCCTTGGTTGTGGACAGTAACAGTAGGTGGGCAGGGGGGGTTATTTTCCTATTCGTCCGTATTGTCTCCCCACTTAGGACATTCAACGCAGTGTGGGGGCCAAAACTAGTCTAACGGAACGCGAAATCCCCCTCTCAGGACAGCGAAGCAGCAAGGGAGGCGCCTAACGATTTTAAAATTCTGGACATTAATCTTTCCCACGATTCGCCGTGTTATCTCTCAACTCTGTATATTTAACACAGTGTGGAAGCCCCCTAACAGTTTTGCGAATCCAAAATAATTAATAAATTACAAAATCGGCCGTAAAAGTCTCTCCCCTCAAGACATGTAACGCAGCGGAGAGGCCGTTAAGTAAAAAAACAAAAATTCAAAGTTCGCCCGTTATTTCTCTCCACTCAGGACAGCAACAAAGCGTGGCAGCCGAATTTTAACAAGTTAATATTTACAATAAGCTAAATTGATTTCTCACCCGGTACTGTCTGCTTTGTTCTTGATTCTTCCCTGATCTCGTTCTTGACTGATTGACTGACTTTGTTACTGCTTCTTTACTGCTTTTTTTTTCTCCGCAAAAATTTGGTGCCTTTAAACTAATTATCACCTGGAGTTTTTGCGTGAAATATTTACTGCCCTCACTACCATCTCTATCTGGCAGTGACAACTTTAAATTCGATCTGGACTGGTTTTTGCCACACTGTAATGCAAAAATAAAGTAAATTAAACACCGATACCGGGATTCGAACCCGAGCCGCTGGGGTGTCAAGTCTACAACTTGACCAATGGACTGTAGCTGACCGATAAATTTCGTAACGGACACATCAATGGCTGCATGCGATGATAAGTTTAAGGTGGTAGGGACAACATGTAGATACAGTTTTTTTTTCAATGCTTATGGACGGCCAGGAAAATGTGGCTCGAACGATTATCCAATATTAATAGTAGCGGTTCTTCTACAGACGGTTTGCCATGCTATGTAAAGTGCTTGAGCCATTGAAGGAAAAGTTCTTCATTGATCCATCCAGTATTTGAACATTTATAAATAGCTCCTGTTGGGCTATTCTTTTCAAGGATCGGAGTCATCTTCTTTCTGGAGAAAACGAACATTAAAGGAATGTTTCCACTTGCAGCACTCATGGTATAGAGTTAAGTGATATTATTTCTACTTTCCCTGCTTGTTATAGATCCTACACTTTTCTTTCCGTTTGCAATTAATAGTTTTGTAGAATCTTGGACGGTAGAAATGCCGGATTCGTCACAGTTGTAAATATTTTTGCCAGAAATTCTTATTTTTCCTTTAGTTCTCCCAGCAATCTAATCCATTAGGAAATGCAAAAGTTGAAATATAAACCCGATGACTGTAACCCAAATTAGAATAGAGTTTCTGTTCTGGTCCCAACAGCCTTGGCACCCAGCTTGCCGAAACCTTACTATCGCCCAAACAATCATGGAAAATGTCATGTACTTGTCGTGTACCTATTTCTCTAGGCGTATACTAATTTGACGAATTGTCATTCGCCTGCCCACTTTCAGTAGGTCTTCTACGGCAGTAATGTTTCTTTTATTTACCGAGGTGCTTGGGCGACCACTGCGTGGATCTTCTTCTTCTGATGTTCTACCGGCTTTAAAGCGATCGATCCACCGTTAAATAGCACTGTTACAAAAACAGAGCCATTAAAACGTGTCTATATTAGTCGAACATCTGAACCAGAGTAAATATTATTGCTCTGGATTGTTGTGTAAACATGTCAAGACTTGTCTGTCACCAATAACATTGCTTATAAGCTCTGCGTAATTTAAATAGACCACAATTCCCAGAAGTTTGGAAACATTCCATCTATATATGGGCAATTTTATCGGTAGATAATTATGAAATCCGGAGAATTGTAAGTAAATTATGTCAAACAACTCTTTTACACATGTCAAATTTCTTTTATTAAAATCTTCGAAAAAATTGTAAGTTTCGGTAGCAACAGTTTCCTCTATTTATAAAAAGAGTTCAGAGAATGAAAAATTCTGTATCATTTCAAAAAATAATTTCAGAAATAGAAGTAACAATCCTTGTAAAGTATGATATAATTTTTTTTTTTTTTTCGCCAAAAGAGCGCAGCACAATTTTAATAAAGTCCTCGCTTTACGATCCCTCATTATACTGTGCACAATACACTTGTTGCTCTTCTCCCGGATCCTATTCGTAGCTGGGTGGTCCTGGTCTTGGTTCATTGAGTATATTGCCATCGTTAATTTGGGCATTTGCTCCCACTTGAAACATAAACATAGCACAATGAAATATTTATAAATATAATTTATTTATAATAAATTATATTACCTAATGATTTAACTTTTTTGACATTTTCGTAGCTGGGTCCTGGTCTTGGTATCAAAAATTTTACTTATAGTTTTGAAAGTTCACTTGAAACTAATATATACAATAACATTTTTTTTTAAATTACTACGGAACCAATTAATTGTGAATTTTGTTTTAAAGAAATTCTTCACGCATAAAAGATGATTTAATTTATCTAAATGTGAAGGAAGTGCTAAATTTAGTTTAAATAAAGTCAGAGGGTGTTTATTTAGAGATTTCAAGGAAAAATGTAAAAAACATGAAGTTTACCAGATAACTAATGCTAAACATTTTTTGATCAATGTGTTAATGCGTATGATGCAATTAAATCAAAATTTCATATTCTGTACTCGCAAAGAGAGTGGAAATGATATTAATTATCTAGGGATATAGGNTTACCTAATGGTTTAACATTTTTGACATTTTCGTAGCTGGGTCCTGTTCTTGGTATCAATAATTTAACTTATATTTTTGAAAGTTCACTTGAAACTAATACATACAATAACGTTTTTTAAAAAATTACTACGGAATCAATTTATTGTGAACTTTGTTTTAAAGAAATTCTTCACTCATAAAAGATGATTTAATTTGTTCTGAATGTGAAGGAAGTGCTAAATGTAGTTTAAATAAAGTCAGAGGGTGATTATTCAGAGATTTCAAGAAAAAATGTAAAATAGATTAAGTTTACTATTTAACTAATGCTAACTAATTTTATAAGCCGTTGTCAATTATCACAAAGTTGTTAAATAAAACAATGCGAAACATTTTTTGATCAACATGTTAATGGGCATGATGCAATTAAATCAAAATTTCATATTCCGTACTCGCAAAGAGAGTGGAAATGATATTAATTATCTAGGGATATAGGAGTTATATCATTTGCGTGTAAATTTATCAATTTGTAATTTAAAATTTCGATCTCCGGTGTCTAATCGAGAATTGCATCTTAATTAATTAACAATTACTATTTAAGTCCCTTCTTTATCATATGAGAATATAATTACGTCAGATACTGAATAAAAGTCTAATTGGGATTGGTTTAAACAAATTGATATAAGTCAGTTTCCATCGTAGTATAATATTATTTTTGATATTATTATTAATATAAATAAAATTTTAAGCATTATTGAGTTTTAAAATCGAAAAATATTTCGTTTTATTACTGTTTACATAGGTTCTGTTATTTGTTCTAATATTCTGTTTCTTTTATTCTATTTTATGATAGTTCCAAAGCTTAGACAACGGACAGAAAAAATATTTTTTTTTGTCTAAATCAGTATAGTCTAGGCTACGAAACAATGTAATTGCATAATAATAAGCAGATATTTTACTTAGACATGTCTTATTATCTTTTTCATATGATTAACGCTTAGTTGGCATACTTCTCAACAACGTCAAGTATGTAGTTACTTTATTTAAAAATTAGCAGCTAACGCAAGTTTTATTTACGTTGAATACTTTTTTACAATGCATTCGAGTAGGTTACAATAACGGCTTTTTAAAATTGCTGGGCGGTACCATGTTAACGTACAACGATTATGTAGTTACATTGTTTAGTTGCACAGACAATAGGTACATATTTCAAGAATTAAAAAAAAGCACATAGGAAAAAGGGCAAATTTATAAATCTTGTATATACAGTGTTCGCCACGAAGTATTGTAATAACAAAATAATAAGCAGATATTTTACTTCAACATACGTTACTATCTTTTTGATCTTCATAACGCTTAGTTGATATACACAATCACTAACTTTGGAATATAAGTTTTGGAATTCTGTATTTTATCACTAATGATGTGTTAAATTGTCGCAAACTTTGTTCAAGATGGATTCCAAGACAGTTGATTCAAGTTCATGAAGACAACCATAGTTAACAATGCTTTTAACAGTATTTGTTAATTTTCTAACTGAGAAACTAAAGAATTAAAATATAAAATTTTACAGCATCACACAAATAATAAAGTACAAGCAGAAAAAATTATATAAAGCCCAATTAAAAAAAAAGTTCATAAATAAACTATTTAAATGATAATATTGAAATAAATTTAGGTAATATTATTTTAAAACAGCAAAACATATTGTAACACATAAATATAATATTTCGTTCTTAAAATAAACAATTCTCTTTATACCAACTCAAATTGAATGTAACAGAAAAGTAAAAAAAATTACTTGAAGATTTTACATTCTATGCTTTCAGTTTCTCATTGTTATTTGTAATTATAATTTTAACATAATTTATTTTTTTAAGAAGNACATGCAAAAAATAAAAAAATAATATGCTAAAAAGTGATTTCAATAAGTATTTTATTTGTGTGTTGGCAACATTTCTTATCCCATTTTTTTGCATCTTAAAATTTTTATTTCTCGTTCATAACATTCAGTTGATAATGATGGCGTCGCTTGTTTGCTTATGACCACATGTTTCTGTTTACAATTAATAGTGAATTTTTATGTACATATTTTAGATTTATGTTATAAATAACACACATTTATTTAATTTTAATACTTTATTTTGGTGTGTAATCAGTGAATTAAATAAGACATGTTAAGTTTTATAAACTTTTATTATCAAGATAGTAAATTATTTAATATTTATTTATTTTTTAGGAAACCAAAATGACAAGTAAATTGCTGTAATAACAGAACTAAATAAGATTAAATACATATATCAAGATAACCTAATCTAAATGTAAATACTTTATTTTATTTTCGATAATTAATTAGCTAAATGAATTACGCTTTATTTAAAATTTGTTTGTCGAAAATTCCACGTGTTTCGTTAACTCTATTCATTCTTTATTACTTATTGTAAATAATTGTACAGATTTTTTATTTTAATTGAAAAAATTCATATACATATTACAAATAAACAAAAAATGCAACTGTTTCTTATTTATTTTGTTGTTTGATTAATTTATGTGCAGACTTTTATTTTAAAATATGCGTTCTATTGAAAAACTTTGTAATACATAACGTTAGAAATCATATAATTCAACTATCAAGCTTTGATTGGATTCAGTTTTAAAAGAACAACATTATTTTGTTAATGAATATCACCACGTGTTTATGCTTCATAGTTGCACTTCAAATCGCTTAAGTTGATATTAAAAAAGTTGTTTCTTGTGGTCGTTTCCAAATCAGCAATGTTATTTATTAGTAAATAATGTCACATAGGCTAAGGTTTATTCTTACATTGTTATAAAATTTCATATTTCAATGTTGCATTTCAATCGGCTTAATTTGATATGAAAAAAGTTATTTATGGTGGTTGATTTCGAATAAGAAACGTTATTCTGTGAGCAAATAACATGTGACTGCTTATATTCTTTAATTATTAGAAATGTTATTTTTCAATGTTTCATTTCAAACAAATTAAGTTAAAATGTAAAAAGTTATATTTTGGAATCGATTTTAAATTAACAATGTTATTTTATCAGCAAATAATGTCACACGAGGTTAGGTATATTCTCACATTGTGTAATGGGTTATTTCGAGAATTAGAAGGCAGTGACGTAGC
>NEEE01002490.1:14486-26652 GCA_002278615.1 Pogonus chalceus
TCAATTATAAACGAAAAAAATTTAATAAAAACGTAAAATACCTATAATGGAAGTTCACAGGTGTATGTTTCTATAATGAAACAATTGAGAACAGTAATTTTCTGTAAATTACCAGAAATAATTACAAACAAGACGGAATTAATTTTCCTACTGGATAATTACAAACTATAATGGAAAATTCTTCACGACTCCAAGAAACATTCTATATAATTTAATTTATATATTCAACAAATGTTTTTAAAATATATTATATATGCTTATTTAGGACTGAATTAAATTATCTTTTATGTAGATAGTGTTTTGTTATTTCCTTTTTATGTTTTGATAAGATAAATAACGAAAAACAAAAATCATAACCATCTTAGCAACGAAAATGTTTGTTTTATCAGCGTTTTATAATTATAATCGTAAAATACTGAAAAACAATTAATTGCATATAAACTATAACAATTTCCTATCGTTATTATAAAGTCAATAATAAAATAAAAGAGCAATAAAAGTCGATATTCAATTATTTCCTTTACATCCGTCCAGTTATGACAAGACAACAAATAGATTCCCTTTCGTTTGCACTTGGCAATAACCTCACTTTGCTTGAAGCACGGAAGAGAAATTTTATGCATTTGTCTTGAGTTAAATTCACTGATTTCCATTCCATAACTGCTTCAAGCTTCCAATTGGCTTATCGCGTTTGTCTTTCTGACCAGTTGTTGCATGCTACTGAACGATGTTATTAAAACAGATTTTATTGTTTTATTTTTAATGTCCCTAGGGTGTATTTTATTTAGATTTAGATTGTAGTTTTATGAAAAAATTACTTTCATGTATATTGTTATAATTAAACATCCCTCAAGAGATAATAAATTATATAAGTAAGTAATAGAATTATTAAAGTTTTACCTGCTTGAAAATAAGCTTATAATGATGAGTTTATTTTATTTATTTTAAAAGCTTCAAGTATTATTCGAGCATAACTTGAGTAAGACATGGATCTTACAAGCATAATAAAAATAATTCTAATGAAAACAAAAACTAAAATTGCAAGGTTTCAATAAATATTTCATATTTCAATAGCTTCACTTAATATTCGAGAATTAATAGTAGATGTTAATTTATTAGTAGAAGTATTATTTAAATACTTTTTATATATTTTAAAAGCTTCACATATCATTCGAGAACTATAAGAATTATTTAATTCTTAACTTAGATATTGATATTAAAATATTATTTAAGTAATAGTTTTTGAAGAAATTTTACAAAAATTGCGAGGTTTTAATGAAAATTTTATATTTCAATAGCTTCACATACCATTCGAGAACTAAAAGAATAATTTAATTCTTCACTTAGACGTTGATATCAAAATATTACTTTAATAATAAAAGAAGTTTCAAATGATAAGTTTTTAGAGACATTTTTATAAAAATTGTGAGGTTTTAATGAATATTTTATATTTCAGTAGCTTCACATATAATTCGAGAAATACAAATATTAATTAGTAATTAGAACAATTATTTATTTCTTAGATATTTGAGTATTATTTTTATTTATATAAAAGATGCTTCTAATAAGTTTTTAGAGGAGTTAAACAATAACTGCAGATTAATTTAATGATTATTTTATATTTAAGTCGCTTCACGTATCATTGAATATATAAAAATATGATTTATACTGAACTAAGGCATTAATCTTAAAATAATATTGACTATTTTTGCAAAAATTGTAAAGGTTCAATGAATACTTCATATTTTAATAGCTTCTCGTATCTTTCGAGATTTTAAGTTTTATATGTAATTAAATAAGTTTTTAGAGAAAAAAATTGCACAATTTTGATAAATATAACAAAATAATTTTATATTTTAATAGATTCACATATCATTCAAGCATCAAAAGTCTTATACATATAAATATATTTATTTAATTGATATAAAACTAAATAAATTCGATGAAAAAACCATCGACTCTCCATAAAACGTAAATTAAATATTTAAATTAAACACTTCATAAAACTTTTATAGTTCCAGAAATTTTTTAATAACTTTAAACTTCAAATGTTAATTTTTATTACAAAAAAAAAAAAAAAAATTAAAAATTCAGAATAGTTTTATCAATTAGCGAAATAATTTAAGTTTTTAAATAAAAATTTACTTTTAAACAATAAATATTTTTGTTAACCTTAAAAAAATTAGCGCCACTGTTTGGATTGATTAATTATTAAATAAAAAACTTGGAAGATAAACAAAATGTTTTAAAATTAAACAAAAACTTTCTATTATATAATATAATATAATCAAGAAATGTAATAAAAAACTTGAATAAATAAAAACAAAACCTGTTATCAGTAATACAGAAATATCACAATTTTAATAGTAAAATTAGCATAATTAAAACAGACAGGCATAAAAACAAGAATTAGTTTGATAGAAAATAAACAGTTACATGAGTCTGTAATTAACACATAGATAATACAATGAATTACCGTCTTTAACAATGACAGTCCTATCAAGATTTAAAATAAAATTAAATCATTTGTGCTTTTCACACGAAAGTACAATATTTAAAATATCATTTAAACTTGCATGTTTGTCTTTTGTTATAGTTTTAAAAACAAAAAACTACGTTAAATCATGGCTATATCGATATTATAAGTTAATATTTTATTTATATTACGCATGCAGTCGATATAGTAGTTATGATATCAATTTTGTACGCTTGAAATACTCTAGGGATATTTTGTAACGATACACCACCTGCGTCTTTACGTTTTCAGAAAGCTTCTTATAAAAAATTCATTGCTACTTCCTTGGATTTAAGTTTATGTATATATAAGTATTTTTCGAAGTATTCAATTGTTTCTTTTTATAATAAAAACATTATTTTAAGATTGCAGAACATATGACCCTCTTTAGCAATTAAAAATATGTTCTTTAATACTTTTACGAAATTCATACCAATCTTAGATAATTTTTAATCATAGAATGGTTTCATTTTGCACAAGTGTGCAGTATTATTATGCACTAGTGTTTAATAACATCTAGTACAAAGTGTCCCAAAAGGGTTGGGGTATTTCCGAAGTTTGAAAACCTCTTGAATATTTCAATCGCAAAATTTAATCGTTGAAGATGGTCTGTTAGTTTTAATTCCTGCACAAGCTGAATTTTGTAAGGTTTAAGATGCAAATCCTTCCTTATAAATCTTTGTAAAGACGATTTTCGAACGTTTAATTCTTGACCCTTTTGGGATAACCTATATTATGTTTATTTAAGTTGTTACCACTTTTCCCGATCCAAATATAATAAAATTTCATACATTTAATGTAATATTCCTTGGTTAATACTGAAGTAAACATTTAACATGTTACATCAAGTATAAGCTCGTATTTAGAGGTTAAACAAAAGAGAATCGAAAACAAATAATGAACTATATAAGCTGCACAAAAAGCAGGTTACGCATTCCATACATACATACATAAATAAGAAGACATACTAATAGCAATAATGTAATTAGCATTCATGAATCAGAATTAGTATTTAAAAAGTGTGGGTGTAACAGTTATATACATTGGTTGCACTTAAAACCTATATGTTACGTTAACTATGACACAGACACCGCAAACACACCTGAGCTATACTGTAATCATGTTGGTACAACCGCCAAAACACCCACATACGTGATCCTATAAAATTGTGCTTTTGATGCTTGAATATATACAGCTCGGATATTTTGTGAAATATTGCCAAATAAATTGCTTCTAGACTGTTTGCGAATGCTTGGAACTTAAATTATTATTTAACTTACATATATCGTAAGATTTAATAATGAGGCATATATGTTTCTTATTTATTGCTGTGTAAGAGCATATCTTATTTTAAAAGACACTTGCCTAAGTATTTGAAGTATCTATATAATTTTAGAAAGATTTTTGAAAGAAAAATCTTTGTTTTTAAAAGGTTTTTATAAAATATGCACCTCTAAGCAACATTTTAAGGTTCAAATTAGATAGAAGAAAGCAATTTTAAGAATTTAAACTATTTTCAGTATAGAAATTAAATTATTTTTATTTAAGGAATTAACTAAACTAAATAACTCAAGAAATAAAGTTTTTTTGAGGGTAAATAGTTCATTTTAAGAAGAATTAAATAATTTCTTTGATTGGAAATTGATTGATTTTATTAAATAATTAAAAAGCATTTATTTGAAACTGTATTTAATAAATTTAAAATTAATTAAATTGCTTGAATTTTACTTTGAATGACTTTGGGAGAGTCTAGCTAGTGGTAGAAACAAAGTAAGAATCAGTATTTTAAGTTAGCTGTTATTGAAACTTAGAACAAAGCTTTACTATTTTAAAATGTGTGCTTCTCCGTGATTTTAATTTAATTAAATTGCTTCAATGTTACTTTGAATGACTTTGAGAGAGTCTAGCTGGTGGTAGAAACATAGTAAGAATCAGTATTTTAAGTTAGCTGTTATTGTTACTTAGAACAAAGCTTTACTATTTTAAAAATTGTGCTTCACCATGATTTTAATTAAATTAAATTGCTTGAAAGTTACTTTGAATAACTTTGAGAGAGTCTAGCTGGTGGTAGAAACATAGTGAGAATCAGTATTTTAAGTTAGCTGTTATTGTAACTTAGAACAAAGCTTTACTATTTTAAAATTTGTGTTTCACCGTGATTTTTATTTAATTAAATTGCTTGAATGTTACTTTGAATGACTTTGAGAGAGTCTAGCTGGTGGTAGAAACAAAGTAAGAATCAGTATTTTAAGTTAGCTGTTATTGTAACTTAGAACAAAGCTTTACTATTTTAAAATTTGTGCTTCACCGTGATTTTAATTTAATAAAATTGCTTGAATTTTACTTTTAATGGCTTTGAGAGAGTCTAGCTGGTGGTAGAAACATAATAAGTATCAGTAACTTCGAATATATCTTTACTATTTTAAAATTTGTGCTTCACCGTGATTTTAATTTATTAAATTTTTTAATTTGAATTTGAATGACCTTGAGAGTCCAGCTGGTAGTAGAAACATAGTATCACTACCTTTTAAAGCTAGCTGTTACTATAACTTAGAACATAGCTTTGCTATTTAAATATTTGCGATTCAATTGTAATCCTAACTTAAAACAAATAACAGATTGCTTCAAATATTAAAGCTAACAATGAAATAATATTAACAATAAGTTTAAAATATATTACTAAATGTTTAAATTTAAATATTGTATATTTTATTTAATATAAATTAACAATATAATTAATGATTAACCACAAAAAAACCAATATAAATTTCTAAAACCAAAACAAACAAAAATTGGACCGAATCATGCTTAGGAAATTTTATCCCACGGAAGTGGTTAAGAGTATAATTTCATAAATCACTCGTTATCTATCAATTTTCTAAGCACTTTAAATATTTATTCTTATATTACAACAAACAAAAATATATTTTCAAGTTGAATACTTATTTTTTAAACTTCCGTTCAGGCGAATTTTAAATGTCAAATTTTGTTTTTATAACCTAAAAATAAGTTTACTAAAGTATGCAATGTCAAATATAAGAATTGCATGAATTTTATATCATTTTTATGTCTGTTAGAGTAAATAAACATTCGATATAATTTAATTTTGTCGCTAAAATGAATGTCGAACTTACGTACGAAAAGCATTTATTACGTCATCAATACTCGGCATTTTTGTTTATTTATTTATACTTTTAAATTTAGTAAAAACAATTAAGTTCATTTAAATTTAAAAACATAGCAAGTACTTCTTACATATCATTGCATGTAATGTCATGTTTATTTTGATTTAATTATAACGTGTTTACATGATCTAAGGTGTATATACTAGTAAAGCTTTGCGCTCGTTATTATGTTTATGTCCTTGTCTGGTACGTAATGTTACATACAACAAATGTTACATATAATCGCATTCGAAAGTGAAATTTTACTATAGTTGCCGCTGTGGTGTTGTGGCCAAGAGAAAGGCTTTGATATTATGCTCAGAACTTCGGACTCACTGACTATCTATTGTGCACAATCAAATATTTTTTATTTATTTACTTTATTTCATATAAATCACGATGTAATTTCATTTTTATATTCTTCTAATTGTGGCACTCTATGATTTGTTTCTATTACAGGATAGTCAATTGTTTGGAAAGTTTATATTTTGTTTTATTATAGGTTATGTTGTTATAGTTGCTTCTATTAATATTTTATTTAACTTTCCTATCGTTGTATTACTCATTTTTCAAATATTCATAAAGATATATAATTATTATTTGAATAATCTATTTGCATAAAGTTTGACAGCCAGCCATATTGAAATTCATTTGTTTAAAAACAAAAGATTGATTAACAAATATAACCTAATTCAAATAAAATATAATTATCAACAGTCATTTTGCATAATTTATTTCAGTAGTAATTCGCAAATAAATTTATAATTAAATATTTAAATCAATCATAATTCAAATAAAACTTATTAAAATAATCGTTTATCGTAATATTTGAAAATAAATTATAGATCAACATTGAGTTGACAGACAACTGGGTCAAAGCCAGAATCAAACCACTAAAAACCAGAATAAAACGTTTAGAATACCGCTAGCAACATTTTACTTGCGTTCTCTGAAGAACCTTGTAATATTTTAATTTGGTTTTTGCAATTTTTAAAAGGTGAATGAAATATTAATTGCAGATAATTGAGTATTGAAATATATATGCAAATAATTAAAAATATGTTTTATATTTATTAAAAAGTCATTTTGCCTCAGTGGTAGTGACGAAACTATGATTTATATATCACTGATCAATCAAACCCAAATTATTCATCATTGGCGAAATGACAATTTAATTTTAAATTTTGTCTTTACCAGGATTCGATCCCTAGACCTTTAGGTTACAAACTGACGCGTTAGCACGCGTAGCTATTTGTAAACACAAATGATAGTCAACTGTTTAGTAGTATTGACGTAGTAGCATGGATCCAGTGGTTCTTAAAATGTTTATAGCAACTGAAATAAATTATATCATAAGTAATAATTTGTGACATGTTGATAAGTTGAATTTAACACGATTATTTCAAGGAATTTCTGTTATTTTAATCATTTGAATTAATTATTTAACTAGTTTTTATTTAAAATTATAAATGGTAAAAGTTTTAGTTGTTTCGGTAAAAAATATACGGTATAATTAAATGTTATTATACCAGTTTTTCATAATTCTAGAACATTTTCATGCTAATAATGTATCACGAAACATAAACAAATATCAATTAATCAATTTCTAGAAAAACAAAATACAATTTAACAGTGTAACAAGTTCATAAGCAGATATTTCGTAAACTATGAATCACAAGAAACAAAAGAATATTTGAAGTAAAAGTAAAGTTAAAAATTCTTGCATAAAAATAAATGAAGAAAAAAAAAAATACAATCAAGATGATAATAATTACGTTCATTTATTTCTATTGTGTTTTGTTTTGAATTTCGCCGAGGTGATTGGTTCTTTTTTTTTTACTGTCACAGCAAACTTTGTGATAAAGGTCATGTCACTGCATAACAAAAACCAGTTCCTATAAAAATATGAACAACGCAGTAATTTGAGTTTGACAGCGTTTCACGTTTCGTAAAATGTTTTAAAGGTCGGTAAACTAGCTTATATACTTCTGGTATATTCTTATGTTAAATATATATGCTACAATGGTTATAAAACTACAATTAAGTTATGAAACATTGTATAACTGTGTTAATATAAACAGTTTATAGGTTTTGCGGTAAGAAAATTTAAAGAATGTAAATGTATTTATTTACTTATATACATATAAAAATTTGAATTATGTATTTCTAGTAAAAATATTTATTGTTTAATTATAACATCCGCTTTTAAACTAGTTTAATTGTTATCATTTTTAAAATCCTTTCCTAAATTTATAAATAAATCATTATTTATTAAATATTTGCAACATAATCAATTAAAAATCGATTTAAAAAGCAATTTTAAATTGCAACATTAATTTTTTTTACTTACGATAGTTTTTACTGCCATTTTATGATAAATAAAAATAGTTTTATCATTTTGGAGAGTAGTTTTAAGTGTGGACTTACCTGAAACAAAAAAAAAATATATATTAGTACATTATAAATAATTCAGTTTGATTAAATTTTTTACATATTTCAATTGTTTATAAAACAAATTTTTAATTTTCATTTATTATTATCAGTACACCATAAAAATTACTTTCATTTGTTTGTTTGAAACAAATGCAGTCCAGACTTTATTTTACAAATATGTCAACTCAATATAAAGTATAAATTAAAATATTTAGAAATAGTTATTTACATACTAAGTGCGGGAACGACTGGTTCCCGGAACTAAGTTCACGCAAAAAGTATGTACAATATTTTTTGTACGAAAAGTTTAAAACTAATAATTAATTATTTATATTATTTTTAATAGTTATGTTTGACGTTTCATAGGTTACTGCTGTCAAATCAGACAGAATGTGTTGCCAACNAATTCTGTCATAAAAAATAAGAACAATGTTGACATAATAATTATTTTTCGCCATATTTATAAAACATAACCTAGAAATAAATTCTTATATATTTTTTTTTCGAGGTAAAGAGTCAATGTCAAATCTAAAAACTAATATTACAATAATTGATGCAATAAAAAAAAATTTAATACTTGTTAAAGGACAAATTATAATGTTAAAAATATTTATAATTTAATTAAAAAATTCGTTTCAACTGTCAATATTATAATTAATTATTTTAAAAAATGTGTTAAAAATCTTGAAATTTATTATAATTCTTAATCAAAACTATAAATAATTCATAAGAATTTAACAATCAAAATAAAACATAAATCTAAATACGTTGAAATATAAATCTAACCACGAAAAATGGATAATTTTGAAATGTAGGTTAAGATCAAGTAACTAAATTTGCAGATATTTGTCTCTCCCACGTATCACATTTTTGTATACAGGTTGACTCATCCAACACGCAATCGAAATAAATGACAAATATTTTCTGCAATACCGTTATAAATGTATTTTAACGAATTTTTCATTTGTATTTTTTTATTTTTAGTTGAATAGATATTTATTTTTAAAGAAATAGTTGTTTTTTTCATTGTTTTCTAAGCCTTCTACCATATTTGTAATTAATTTCAAAACAAAGTCAAATGGAAATTAAATCAGAAAGTGAGGTTAATTAATAAACAAAATATCCGTTGTGGTTTTGTTTTTTATTGATTAACAATTATTAAACATTTTTCGATATTATATATTGTATTTTTAAAGTATTCAATTGTTTTTTTTTTTATAATAAAAAACAAGAAATATAAATTTAGATATTAACTCCCTTTGACACATAATAGAATGGTTACATTTTGCGCAACTGTGAGGTATTATTATGCACTAGTGTTTAATAAGATAGGTAGCAGCTATTTTTTAATTATTTAACTTATTTTAAGTATTAAAGGACAGTATGGTCTGCAACATGTTTGGAATGACTATTCTGTTCTTGTGGAACTGAATTATTCCTCATTCCAAACTTGTTACAGAATATATTATTCCACATTAAGTATGATAAAAGTGAGATCGAAATTATAAGAAATACAGTTGGTAAAATTGCTAATTTGACAAATCAAAAATTCGATTGTTTTCTATTGAACTATATTATTAAATTGGTAACATTGCTATTTTGACAGTTAAAAATTTCAATTGTTTTTTTACAGTAAACTAAATAGATTTAATTTATAAATAACAATTAAGAATATTTTTTAAATAATTATAATTTCGCAGAACTAAATTAACATCTAGTTTTTAGCACAAATAAAAAAACAAAAAAATAATAATAAATAGATATAATTGCGGAAACAGGATACAAGAATAACCCAAATAATTAAATAATACATAACCGTAAATATATCAATTATATATAATCATCGCAATACGTCGATAACTACACATAAAACAATAATAAAAATTTAATTACAAGTGCATGCACAGTAATTAATCTAGATGCTCTGTTTTTGGCAGCAACGAATACAATAATGTTATTAAATGGATCTAGAGTGCTAAGTAATTATTGGATATTAATTAATTTAATCATTGATTAAATGTATCATGCTGTAACGATTGTTTTATGCAGCTTTTTTTATAACTTGATAAATAAAAAAGAATGCTTTGGAAACAAATGCACTGTTTTGACAATTAAAAACATTCAATTGTTTTTATTTATAGTTATTTTGACAGTTTGATTGTTGCAATTGTTTTTTATGTTATAAATGTCAAAATTAAGTTTATTGAAGCTTATTTTTTTCTTATCTTAAACATATAATCGTATAATAACTTAATAAAGATGTTTCTGATAGAATTATCTATAAATTCGCAAATTTTTATCATTTATGTTATAAATTTCGCTAGTATTAAATTAAAAAAAAGTAAATGTAATTCATTCATTCATTATGAAGCGTGTAAAAAAAAAGAGTAATTTTCCATGCGAGCCCCTCGCTTCGCCCGAAGTTTAAATCGTCGCCTTTAGTTAGCACTATTACGCGACTTGCCTCACTAAATGTAGGATAACTAACTGTTCATAATGAGGTTACGTTTGAGACGAGCCTCTGCCGCCATGAGGGACTCACATGTACGAAATATGTGTGTATACGTGCTATAGAGGCCTCCAGTGTGGGTTTACAGTTTTTGCTTCATAGTTAATAATATGCAAATTTGTTTTTATTTACTTATTTATTGCTTTTTACTAAGTGTTCTAACTAATATATTTTCATCCTAAAAATACTTTTATATACTATTTAGATATTATAAATTATAATATTATATTATTTCCGTTGACGCTTCAAATAGCAACTAGCAATTTACACAGAACACTTGATTTAAATATCAAATAATAATGTTTAAAATATTTATATCACTAAATGCTTCAAATAAACATCGTTTATAAAAGACTAACTGCAGCAGTGTTTCTATAGAATGCCTAAATATTTGACGCTAGGTATTTCAAAAAACGACTAGGTAATCTATACATATATCAGGCATTATATATAATATCGAATTGTACACTTTTCCACTAACAATGTATGTATTAAATAAATAATGATGTATATAAATTTATTTCAATAAAGAACGTGTAGAATAAAGACCATTATTGTTAATTATAACTATTTGTGTAAATTGAATATATTTATTGAAAGGTGTAAAAAAAATCTAATTTTTACAATAAAGAACGTATAAAAAAGACCAATTAGTTTATTACCATTATTGTTATGTATAATTATTTATGTATGTTGAACTTGTTAATAAATAACGTTTAGAATAAAGACCTGTTAATTTATTCCTATGTGTAGGTAGATTATATTAATAAAGAACGTTAAGAAAAAAGACCTATTAATTTATTTCATTATTGTTATTTATGCTTATTTTTGTATGTTGAATTTGTTAATAAAGAACGTTTAGAATAAAGACTTGTTAATTTATTCCCTTTATTTTTATTCATAGTTAGTTGTATATGTCGAATATATTAATAAAGAACGTTAAGAAAAAATACTTATTTATTTATTACTATTATTGTTATTTATGCTTATTTTTGTATGTTGAATTTGTTAATAAAGAACGTTTAGAATAAAGACCTGTTAATTTATGTTCATTATTGTTATTAATAGTTATTTGTGTATGTAGATTATATTAATTAAGAACGTTTAAAAAAAGACCTATTAATTTATTTATTTATTTTTACATAAAATTATTCGCAAGTGTTGACTATTTTCAAAAAGAACGTTAAGAAAAAATACCTATTTATTATATATCATTATTTGTGTATGTTAAAATTGTTAATAAAGAACGTTTAAAATAAAGACCTGTTAATTTATTTCCATTAGTATTATCTTATAATTATAATAATTTAAGTATTTGAAATTTATCAATTAAGAACGTGTAAAAATATTTGTTAACTTTACAATCAAATTTTGTTTTTTTTTACAATAAAGAACGTTTCGAAAAAAAGACCTATTATTTTATTATTCATGCTCTGAAACAGTTTATTTCAATATTTATTAATTTTATAATTTTTAAGTTATTATAAAAATATTAAGATTAAAACTTTAAAACAAAAGGTAAGTATTTATTAATACAATTAATTC
>NEEE01002501.1:31310-44928 GCA_002278615.1 Pogonus chalceus
CAATAAATTGATAAAAGCGCTTTTTTCAATAAATACGAAATATAAATTCGTAATAAAATAAATTTTTAGAAATCCGATGTAATTGCGAATATATAAATAGTACAAATAATTATTTAATATATAAAATATTTGTTTAATAAGGCACCCAAGGTAGCACTTAATATTTGCGAGTATTGTATTGTATTGTATTAATATAAAACTGTTTCTTGGTAATACGTATTTTATGTGATATTATTTATTGAAGAGGTGGGGGATGCTGGTTTATTCTATCGGATAATATTATAATGAAAATCTAAAAAAATGTTTCGTTTATCACAAGTAACATCACTTGTTCTTATCTAAGTTTTGCAATAGCAAAATAGTTCATTTCTAATACGTACGTTTTTCTTTACAATAAACTCTTAATATAAAAATTATATCAAATATATGGATATATAACTAGATGTATATAGGAAAATTCAAAACTTTATCATCATATATTTATATATTAACATAATATGCCGTTTATTATAATAATATATCGGCCATTTTATATGAGATATTTATATTAACAAAATGTAGTATTTTCAAATAAGCTACCGGTAACAATGATATCATGAAATAGGATTTATTTTAAATATAACTATCTAACTACTTAATCTATTTTTTTTTTCATTATATTTGATTAGATGAAAAATAAGATTGGATTACAGTACGTTTTAGTACGATTTTAACATGCTATTAGTTACAATCTTGCAGTAAATATATTTATTTATTTGTAGAAGTTACCGGTAATGAAGTTAATGATATTTAAAAAAAAAAATAAGGTTAACTCAAGGAATGATATTACTATAATAACATTATTAATATAAAATTTGGCATAGATAGAAATGCGTTTTTTTTTTTTTTTCTTTCTTTAAAAAATAAACTATCGTCAGTTAACCAGGAACGATTCTAAAAATTATCACTACTTCTTCACAACTGCCACCAATTTTATTTATAGGAACTGATATTTTTTTGTTTGTTTCTATACATTTTATTTATTAATAATTTTTTGGATATAACTATAGGAACTTATATTATGGTTTATTATTATAATTAAATATATAAAAATGAAGAAATATGAAAGGCAGTTTATGTAGAACTAATACTAATTGTAAAACTCGAAAAATTGAAGGTAAAGATAAAAATGAATAAATAAAATGTATAGAAAAGCAAATAAAAATATATGTATATATCTTCAGTTGTGTCATGGCAGAAAAATTACTACAAAATTGTAAAGTGATTTAACATTGCGAGGAACTTGGAGGTATAACTTGATCATTCTTAACATCATCTTTAACTTCTTCTTTAACAACAGAAGCATTGCCTAATTCCTTGGGTTTATGCATACGTTCCATATGCCGAGCAACATGCATTTTCTGTTTTGCTTTGTAAACACAAAAAGGGCATTTAAACTGAGGTTCCTTGCCGCATTCCCATTTTTGATGGTTGCGCAAAGAACTTTTCAATTTGTATAAACGACCGCAAGCGGAACACTCGAAGCCAGTGGCTAATTGAACACTTAAATTCGCTGATTTATTTAATAATGGTGATGATTTTATTTTATTTATCGATGAAAATGATTTCATTTCCATACTTTCGCGGAGCAGCATCATGGGAACGCTTAGATGAGCTGGCCAATGATTCCATTGAGAAACACGGCTGATTGAAAGGTCCTCGGCTGTAACATAATGCACATTGATTAGTATATGCCCTACTAATTACCCTTATTACTATAATTATTATTATTATTATCGTTAGTTGATGTGTTATTTATACACTTTATTACAAATTTACAACCTGAAAATAAATAAATCAATTAGTTAATACAACGAAATAGTTAATATAAGTACCGCTCCATCCAAAAATAAGCTTCCACATCACCAAAACTAAATAAAACTTCTTTTAAATTAGCTTCAAAATAAAATATATTATCTAAAGAAATTGTAATAATTGGGTAAAAAACTTTATTTTATCTGTAAACATTTTATTTCAAACTACATTTTTATATACTTATTTCTAACTTATTATAAAAATATAAAAACTTTTAATATTAATTTATAGATTAAAAATATATTGGTAAGTACATTTATGGTATACAAGGCACTATGAGTTGATTTGGGTTCAAGTCTTAATATTTAATATAAAATTTATTTGAAATGTGTGGCTTCAACTAAAGACAAGCTTAAGTATAATACATAAAATGATTGGACAGCAAATAACAATTTTGTAACATAAATATTTAATAATTTTGAATTGTATGTAACTTTCAACTTAAAAGCTATAACTTTATTTAGTAAAAATATAAAATTAAATCCGAATATTCAAGATTTCGTCATATATATGGTTTTAATTTGTTATTATTAAAACTAAAAATAATATTATTTGGTATTAAATATAATAAAAATACAAACTAGAAGAGTTAAAAATAATTTCCATAAATACAACGCATTCTAACATCAATTTAATCATGAATATAATTTATTTTTAGTATAAAAACCCTTAAAATTATAAATAGTAATAAATTTTTTCAATGGTATATAAAAATCACATAAAAAACAGGAAAAAATCCTTTATTTCAGGTGCAAAAAAGTCAAATTAAACAATATTAAATTTAATATCAGGATTATTCTCATCCAACATTCCAATCAAATCTTTATGTTGGCGTTGAATATGCCTGATTTGATGAGCCTTTCTTTTACATTTCTGCGGACAAAATGGACATTGAAATTGAGGCTCAATGCCACATTCCCACTGAACATGTCTATGCAAGGAATCTTTCCTCATATAAGATCTCCCACATTTATCACACGGGAAATTTCCTTTTGGCCGAACAGATGTTATACGTTTAGGTTTCTTAGCTTGGACTTTATTATTAATATGAGCTTTGTTTGATAATATTTTCGTTTTATCATTTTGTGCCCAACCATACCACGGTATAAATTCATCACCGGAATATGTATCTTCTTTTAATTGAACTGATATTGGTAAACCTGGAATAAAAATTTCGGTTAGAATTGAATTTGGATGGAGTTAGACCCACGATCTAAATCGTGCGATAACTACATCAACAATATACTGCATCTAATGTTTACAAAATTGATTTAGATTGTGGATCAAATGAATAATAAAATAATCCCAAACATATATGAATATATATTTATTAAATTTATACAAGATTATTAAGTATATTAATAACATTTTTATTTAGTTTTAATGTTTTGCCATCATATGCTGCACTAGATGATATTTTAATTTCGCCTTGTAATTACAATGTTCACAAGGAAAGAGGCGTTTTTTTGTTCCACAAACATATTTTTGGTGTGTCCATAAAGATCCTGCATGTTTATAACGTTTATGGCAATGTTCACACTCAAAGTTCTTTGTAGCATCAAAACTCTCAAAAAAACCTAAAAATATTATCATATTAGTATGAAATCAAACAACAAAATAAACATACATATAACATAAAATTGGCCATTAAGTAGTTTATATCGAAGAAAAATTTCTCTTACTTTTTTTTATCGGTAAAACCGCTGTAGACGCTATCCAAATTAAAGAAACTACAAACAGATTTTTTTTAAATTAGATTTTAAATTTAAAAATTACTATATATCTTAAGCAATATTTGCTTTTCTTGCATTATCTTTACTTTAAAAAGCTTTGAATTTGTTACTATCAACTATTTATTTGGTTAAAAGAATAATAAGAAAGATATTTTTATGCCAAAGACCGCGAATGTTCATAAAGTTATTTTAAGAACCACTGTATTAAAAGACACTGGGCTTCCATTGGCTTCTGCATTGGTACGAAATATAATAATACCTTAAATTTTTTCTTTAGTTATATTCCTAGTTAAATAATGAATAAATTAAGAACAACGTCAATTTTTATAGAGTTTAATATCAACGAACATAGTTTAATAATGTACAGCAAACATATTTTTGTTATTTTTGTCAACAAATATATTCCTGATTGATAAACACGTAAAAATAATAAACAGTTTGAAGCGTTTTTATGGTATTTTTCGTATTCAACAAACAAAACTTATAAGTTAAAAAGAAACAATTATGAATTATATTTATAAAACTGAGGATTGTAGTTTAAATTGTAAATAATGTTTTAAATTTATATGTCTTTGCAAATTAATTTTCGATTTCGGGTTGTAAGTACATGTTTGAATTGGACAAGGATATTTAATCTTTTTGCAGACGTTCTTTTCATGTGTAGATAATTCTCCATGAAATTTTCTACACAGCTCACAACGTTGTAGCATTTGGTTTACCTCATTAATAGGTTTTTTCATTATGGTGAAATCTGGAAATTAAATTTTCCATATGAAAATTATACATTTAATCAACATTTTTATACTTTAATTTCTTATCTATTCATTATAATTATTTATTTTTTATTTGATAGAAACAAACTCATTATATTTACAATATTTATAGTTTATTCATAAAATAAAATACATATTGTAAAAGTAATAATAATATATTAATTTAACATATTTAAATGGAATATTCTTAATATCTAACAGTAAAAAAACTATTTTTCATTAATTAAAAATTATCGTTTGAAAGTTTTTTCTTCGTTTATAAAACTCCCAAACAATGAAATACTCATATTATGTTTATTTTTCATATGTTGTTTTGGATATTTATAATTTTTTCTGCATATTTCGCAGAAAAATAATTGCACTTTTGAACTGCGACATTGATAATTTTTATGATTCCATACAGAGCCTTGGTGCTTAAATTTTTTACCACATTTATCACACTCATAACGAGTTTCAGTTTCAGAATGATTTGTATCAAAAAATATACTCATAGAATCTGAAATTAAAAAAAAAAAATACTTTTTTTATTTCCAACATTTATTTGAAATGAATTATAAATCTATAAAATAAATTTATTATAATAAAGCAAAAAAATTAAATAAACTCACGTTTTAATAAATAAAGTTTTATTTCTTTAAATACAATTTAAATATATGTATAAACAGATCATAAAAATATGATTATAAGTGCAGAGAGTTTTTTTAAATTACCTAAGTGCAATAGATTTCACAACATGCCAGTCACTGACTTTATTTAATATATATTTTAAATAATTTACTAGGAAATTAGCTTTGAATTATTCATAAAACATTATTACGTTAATAAGATCTTACAAAAAAGTAGTGCTACACACAAAACACTTGAAATATTATTAAGAATAAAAAAATTACGTCTTATTACAGTCTTAAGTAGTATTTTATATACGTGTGTAGTTTTATTTGTTGCAAGCATATATTGTTTTGATTAAAAAAGAATTTTTAAACCAGAAAACTCATGGCTTTGTATTTTATTTATTTTATAAGTGTTATACTAAAAGACCGAATAATTATTGCACATTTTATTATATATTATTTGATATAAAACTATTTTGGTCAATAGTTATTGATTAAAAGTGTACCTAAGTTTGTTAAAAATAGTCTCACAAACATATAACAAAAACTTTAATTTTAAATTCAGTTAAATTTTAATTTAAATGATTTCCAATACGAAAATAACTCAACAATTACTTGATTAATTCATATTTTGTCCAAAATTTAAAATAAATCTCTTATTAGGTTTTTTTTTGTCGTATTAACAACGCGTTTCTGTTTTTCAACTAATTGTCAGACAACATTAAATTTTGTACTCAGTGTCAGAAGCTCGATATATCTTAAATATATGCTTTTTAAATTTGAATATTAAAANCAAAATTTAAAATAAATCTCTTATTAGGTTTTTTTTTTGTCGTATTAACAACGCGTTTCTCTTTTTCAACTAATTGTCAGACAGCACTAAATTTTGTACTCAGTGTCAGAAGTTCGGTATATCTTAAATATATGCTTTTTAAACCTGAATATTAAAAAAAAAATATATTTTTAAAGTTGTAAATAGAATCACTATTTAGTTTTATACAACAAAGAAACCAAGTTTCCGACACAAAGGTACAAAGCCTAATGCTGCTTTAAAATGTTTAAGCAAAGAAACATTATATTGCCGATAAATCAAAATAATAGAAAAATCGTAGGTTTATAACCCATAAAACTATTTTTTATCATATTTAATAGGTTTTTAGTTCAAACATTGAGCCTTGAATTTGTAATTTTTTTATATTTCAATAGTATTTTTGAGAGTGCATATCATTTATATACAAAATTAGAATTAGTATTATATATTTTTTAAATGTATGGCTAGTTCTATCAATAATAATGACATAGTATCATACTAAAGTATAAATACTGTATTAAGTAGTAAATACTAATATGATTATTGATATTTAACTTCATGAGAAGAGTCGGACGGCATGTTAAAACCCTGAGGTACAACATCACTTACAGTAGAATTCGCAAGATTATAATGCTGTGTACTAATATGTTTCTGTAAATTATGTTTCAATTTACAAACAAAATCACAATAGTTGCATTTAAATGAAGCGACTTTTCCACATTCATATCTTTTATGATTACTTAAAGATGGCTGCCATTTATATGTTTTTCCACAATTATTGCAAGGAAAGAACCCTGGCAGCTGGCATTTATATAATTTTCTTTCAAATTTTAACATTGAATCGAATATTTGATTTGGATATCCTAAAAAGAAATAATTTTCATGTAATTGAAATGTTTTTTATTTGTTAAAAGTGCGGGCAATAATATTTTTCATATTAACAAAAATATTTTTGCAGAACCCCCTTATAAGTATATTCCAACAAAGCTGTAGATAAAAATAAAGGATTAAATATGAATAAATTAATAAACCAATGCAAAACAAGGAAGGTTTAATAATAAATATATAAATATAATAACTTTTGAAATGATTTAATTTAATCAAAAATACACAATTAAATGTTTCAAACTTAACCTATGACAATAGATCAATCAATTAATACAAAAATTTATTATGCTTTCCAGTTTGACTCAATACTATCCATTCTTAGTATACATTTAATTTTGTGTTTCCATAACGACGCATACCATTTATATACATTTCCACAACTTTCACATTTATAATTTCCAGGGCTTCGTGTATTTTTTTTCGCAATTCTACCTACAAATAAAAATACAATTATGTATTGAAAATACAAAAATTAATACAAGGTACATATTTCTGAAAAATAATAAACTTTTAAATTGAAATAAAGTTTTATTAAACATAATTATGACATTGTGAAAAATGATAACTAAGTGCTTCAGGATTTGAACAGAATAAATTACAAATATTACAAGTTATTCCAGTACATTTATTTTTATGTCTAGATAAAGACGGTTGCCATTTGTACACTTTTCCGCAGAGATCACATGTATATGGACCTGGTTTATTGTTAGGACGAATTATTTTTGGTGCGCCTGAAAGAAAATATTATATTAATAAAATTATTAATATGATATTTGGAGAATTTGTTATATACTTACTCTAGATTTAATTATTACTTAAAATTAAATAGCTGTAACTCTATAACTACCCCTTGTTCCGTTTAAATTTAATTATATTCATGCAAATAAAACGATACTTTTAAAAGTAAACTAAAAATTTAAATTAAAACCCTTATCAGGTTCTGCTTTGTTTTGTTGACGACATATTTCAGTTTTTCAATCATTTTAAAGAAATATTCAGCTTTGTACCTCTATTACGGAAATTAGGTACCTCTATATATCAACTATTTTCTAATAAAACCTGTATCAGAGTAAACTATAATATTGTTTATTCAAAATAAAAATCAAAAAAATTATAGAAGCTATTTTAGTCTTATAAATATTAGTTTCTGCTGAAGAGCCGTAGAGTAATCATAGTTTTTTTTTTTAACAACAGCTTCTTAAATGACTTTCTTATTTTTAATATTGAAATATAATTGTAATAAACTTAAAATTATAATTTAAAATAACAAAATAGAATAATTTTAACAATTTTCAAGCATCATTTAGCTTTTACTTCTGTGTTGGAAGCTAGGTATCTCTAAACATCCACCCCTTTCCAAAAACCGAATCGAAGTGAATTTTTATACTAAAATTTTAAACATTCTTTGTGTCAGATATAATATATAATTTTAATTTGCACCAACTATGTATGTGTTTTTATTGTTGAAAATATTAGTTGCTGCCGTAGACCTGAGAAGTGAACACAGTTTCTCTCTGAACAACGACTTATATTCTTGATATTTAATTATAAGAATAAAAAATTTAGTATTACAATAATTAAGAGTAAATAAAGTAGAATAATTTCAACCATATTCAAGAACACATTCAGTTTTGTACTTCTATGTTGGAAGCAATGTATCTCTAAATATCAAACCCTTTCTTAAAATTGAATTAAAGTCAATTATAATATAAAAATATTATTTAAACACTGGTTTTATTCAAAATAAAGTTATAATTGTTTTAAATATTTTATTTTTGAAACATTAGTTTCTGCTACACGAAAGGTTTCTTGTAAGTATAAGTAAACAAAGACAAACTAAAAGAGAATAATTTAAACAAATTGAAGAAAGCAATACATTTATTCAAAAAACAAACTTAAATACAAACAGAATCGTTAAAATAGTAACGAATATTTCGTTAAAATTTATTAATACCATTTATTATAATGCAACTGCATATGTGCTATGTAACTACCTTGGTCATTAGCACTAAATTTACAACTCCAACAAGTATACATAGCTGGGGGGACACAATTTTTTTTTCTTAAATGTTTATTTAAAGAATCTTTCCATTTGTAACAACGACCACAAGGTTCACATACAAAAGAACCAATTCTTTTTTTATATTTTTCGAATTTATTATCATCTGAAACAAGATATTTATTTAGTTTTGAACACAACTTGTAAATTTTATAACTAAAAGGTAAATTTATAGTTTGAGAAAAGATGAGACAACAAATTAAAATACAACTTGGTTTTATTTATTTAATAATTAAGACATTAACATATTTCTTAAATGTTATTTATAATCATTGTTTAGTTACAAGCACAATAATCCCTTCTACCACGATCGCGATTAATAACAAACATATTTTATTTTTACATGAAATTACAGCTTTGGTATACCAGAAGCACTGAAACGAAATGCTTTAATATGTCTATTTATATGGTTTTTTAAATGTCCTTTTTGCTTCCCTTTATAATTACAACCAGCATATGGACAACTAAATAGTTTTATATTTCCACATTCGAATTTTTGATGTCGCCATAATGAAGAACTTTGTCTGTACACGCGATTACATTTTCTGCATGCATAGTCTTGAAGACCTAAAAATAAATATATAAATTCAGAAAAATATACCACAACTTTTTTTTAGTTCATCTAAATAGATAATAACTAATTTAATATAATAAGGAATTAAATTAAGAATGCAAAAGTTTTGTTATAAATATTTTAATAATTATAATAAGTAGAACATATTTTTGGATACATACAAATAATAAATATTATTTACATATAGGTACATAATAAATAAATAATTCACTTTATTGCAAACTTAAAAACAAAATAAATACATTTATAATTGGTAAAGGAAGTCTTATTGTACACGTTCTTCTAAATTAAAGAACGTTTTTAAATAAATTAAACAAATATTTATTTAATTTGATAAATGGACCGTTTTAAATTTCGAAAATGGTTGGTATATATAACTTTATATAGGATTATTATATTGACTAGATTATTTAAATACCAATTTAGCTCTTCGTTACTTTAAAAGGGTATAAAACACCCCTTTTCATTTTATTTAACAATATTACTTTCGTACTTTATTTATTTACACGGAAATACATTGTTTTTAACTCAATGGGGTCTTCCGGACCCTCATAAGTTTGTGTACATAAAGTAAAAGATATAAGAAACACTTCTAATCGTTTTATTTAATAATTTATTTTCAATTTAAAAATATTATTCTTGTATTTTGTTTGTGTAACAATGGGGTCTTTTCGACCCCCAAATTAAAATTATGTAAATAATCTAAAAGAAGTAAGAAAGGTTAAACTAAAATATAAAATTATAAATCAGTGCTATCCAATTTATAAATTATATTCCCAGAATTGGTATGTCGTTTATAATGACTTTGAACATGAACTTTTTGTGTTGCCCTATATTTACAACCTTGATAAGGGCACGGAAATAATTTTCGATTTCCACATTCGAATTTCATATGTCGCCAAAGCGACGAATATTGTTTATAACTTTTATAACATCTACTGCATACGTGTCTTCCTGGTCCTAAAATAAAAACAAAATATTAGAAATGTATTTATTTTAAAAATATTTAACACACATACTTTGAAACAAAAGCGCTAATTTCTACCTAAAAATTTAAAAATAATAAATAAAAATGTGAATGTGTCTGTGTAATAATATCAAATTATGTTTATTTTTTATTTTATTATAATTATAATTACAATTTTCACACATATATTGACAATCTGTGCTGTTTAATTTACAAATGAATCTATTTAATATGTGGTAATATTTTATCTAAAAAAAAAAGTGATTTTTATATTTATTAAACGAAATATCCGAAATCAAAATTCAGAATTAACGATTTCTATGATTAATTCTTAAGGGCTAATCATTCTTAAATATATTTCCTTTGGTCATTTTACATCGAATTATACAAAAATATAAATTCAAACTGCGAATTTATTTTGGCAGTGTTTCATTCACATATAACCCTCAAAAATGTATTTATTTATTTCGAAACAACGAAAATATAAATTATTAATTAAAATATAATTATTTAATACTTTAATAGTGTTAAGAGGGTTGAATGTATTTACAAATTTAATCTTAATATAGTTTTACCAGACGCCTTACATTTAAAGTTTTATTTTTTGTTCCTTTCCTCAAATTAAAAAAACAACGCCTGGTCCATAAAAACGTATAAAAAAAAAAATTTAAATCACTTTTTATTAAATCTAAAACACGTTTAATTCTACAATACTAACTGAAGGTATTTATTTAAAATCGATTAAATACAAAGAAAAATAATATCTTCTAAATTATGATAAAACTGCTTCAAACTCAAACATGCATTTTTGAAGATAAATGTTTTTTAAGAGATTTAATACTTCTAAATTTCTTTTGACAAGATTCAAAAGGACATATTAAGGAAACTCCTCTCATTTTTAATTTTCGCAATCTAGATGAAAAACGGTTTTTATGAAAATCTTTAGTTTTGTTTTTCTTCGAGGGAGTGCTTAAAGTTAGATCTATAACATCTTCTGAATCTGAATCATATTGTGTTGTTACCAAGTCTGAAGCGATTGGGGTAGTGGTTAAAGAATTACTTGAATATTGTGAAAAATATGAACCTGAAAAGAAACATTTGTTAGCATTTTAATCAATTATTTATAAACATACTAATATAATATTTCAGAAAACAAATAAAAATATATAAATAAATAATTTTATTGGGTACATTTATTTAATTAACATAATTATAAATAAAATTACAATATGAATAATAATTTATTAAAACAATTTCTATAACAACTTAACAGTATAATAATAAACAAATTTATTTAACAAACATAAACAATATAACATTTACAAATAACATTTTTAAATACAAGAAATAATAATTTAATCTTTATGATATTTTCTAATATGTTCAGTTAAATGTTTTTTTAATTTTCCTGCATAGCTACACAATGCACATTGAAATTGTGGTTTTTTACCACAAATATATTTTTTATGTGTCCATAATGTTGTATAATGAGAATAGCTTCTGCCACATCTATCGCAGAAAAATCTTGAAGACCGGTTTCCAATATAAAATAAACCTGAAACAATTTTGTTTTAATTTCAATTTATACATGAAGTGAAACATATATTTTTGTTGGAATTGGGATGAATTTGTTGAAATTATGAATTATACATACATTTAAGTGAAAACTATTTCTTTGTTAACAAAAGATAGATGTTTAGACTATTTATTATATACCTGTATTAGAGATACCGACCTTTCGACATAGAGATACAAAGCTAAATATTGGTTGAAAACCCGAAACTTGTCGTAAACACGATAAGAAAACAAACTTAACAAAGATTCAAGGGCCATTAAACCATTTTTTTTATATAATTTTAATAAAATGTTTTATTATATTTTATAAATTTACAGATTTTTACCATAGCATATTGGCTGAGTTTTTAATAGTTAATTATTTAAGAATGCCCGGTCATTTTTTATTTTTATCATTTTATAATATCATATTTAATAGAAACATTATATTTAGTTTTATTCAAAATTAAAATATTTCTATTTCATTGTAAATGGGTAAACATACATTATTTTTAGATAATTATTATAATTCATGTGTTATTATCAATATTACAGAACACGTGGCATAAAAAATCTATAAAGATAAGTGATAATTATATTTAAAAAAAAAGTTGCACCAAAATTTTATTTTGTTACATTTTTCTAGATGTTCGTCCACCGTGAAACTCTTCAAATTTTCTTTTACTCCCTAAAAAATTTCACATAATAATTAAAATATTTCATCCTAAAAATTAAAAATATAAATTAAGCACAAGAAAACCAAATAAAAATAATAAAATAATATGCTAGTATACGCCGTGAAGCAGTTCAAATTTTAGTTACCCCCTAAATATTTCTACAAATAATTAAAACGTTTGATCCTAAAAAATAAATAAAAATTATTACAAAACAATAAAATATTGTTTTTGATAACAAAAAATATATTTTTATTTAAAATTATTTACAAATACAAACAAAAACATTAAATACTACATTTAATATTTAAAAACTAAGACATTTGATAACGAAAATATTAACAATAAAAGGATATATTTATTATTTATTTAAAGGATTAGGAGCATTTAAATCAAAATGGGGAACAGCTCTATAAATAGTTGTATTAGTTTTAACAAAAAATTCATATAATTCCGGATGCTTCAGACGAATATGCGTTTTCATAGTTTCTCGTTGTTTCGACCGATAATTACAATACGATTGGGGACAAAAAAAACCTGGTTGTTTGCCACATTCATATTTAATATGTCGGTGTAATGATTGTTGTTGTCTATAAACACGATGGCATTTATTACATTTATGTTCTTTATTTCCTCTTGAAAAATCTGAAACAAAAATCCCAATTAGTATATATTCTGCAGAACATAATATGTCCGAATCTCTACAACGTAAAATAAAAGGTTCCAAATAAAATAAAACAAATAATTGTTGTAAAAAAGTCATATAATTTCCAAGCACCAATCGAAATATTAATATCCCTAACGGTACAACTATGAAAAATAACAAAAATTATTTCTATCACGTAAATATAAAACATTCCGATTTAAGAATTATTGAATAGTTAAAAATATATTATTTAAAAAATATAACTAACGTACTTTAGTTGTAGTTGATTTTTTAAAAAACCTTCTCTTCCATGATACAATAAATAAAATTTTTTAAAAAATAACTACATTTGTCAACATTTTCAATTCTTATAAACTAATGCAGAGGTGATTTTATAAATATTATTTATAATGTGTACATAAGATTTATACAAAAATATGATAATAGTTTATAAGTATTAACAATTAGTATATT
>NEEE01002523.1:1495-24199 GCA_002278615.1 Pogonus chalceus
CCTACAATTTCAATACAATGTATAATCAAGATCAACAGAATAATATTTTATTATATATTTTTATTTTTATATTAGTTGGCACTAAGTTGGTCTTGTTGCCACACAACCAACTTTTGTTGCAAAGGTCATTGAAACGATTTTTTAAAAAAAGTGATGTTAACACATTTATTTCAGTGGGAGAAGAATAGAAGAAATAGTGTCGCAGGCCTGGTAATGCTTTATGCACTGCAGGTATGGACAGAGTTTATGATGATTGATAGAACAAGAAGGTTGCTTAGCACCGCACATAGAAAAGCCGCACTGGGGATATGTAGCTGGTACAGGACAACATCGTAGGATGCTGCTCTAGTCACCGCGGGAACCCCGCCTTTACAACTATTAGTAGCAGATATTAATAAAGCTATGAAAGGTTGACTCCGTAAAGCAGAAAGGAAGGCAAAACTCTTAGAGGATTGGCAGGAGATGCGGGACGTATCGGAAAAAGGTCGGTGGACGCACCGATTAATCCCATCTTTTAACAGATAGATAAGCAGATAGCACGGGAATGTTGATTTCTTCCTGATACAGGCACTTTTCAGACATGGCTGTTTCGAAACGTACCGTGTCAGGATTAATAAATCAAGGGGATCCAGATTCGACCTGTTTGATGAACCATTTGATGATGCAAATCACACTCTCTTTGATTGTTATGTGACAGCACAGCAAAGGATAAGTATGGAAGAAGAACTTGGTAAGCAAATCATGGCAAACACACTTGTGAATGCCATGCTGGAATCTGATTCCAAATAGAAAAGTATCGCGCTTTACGTAAAGGCGGTGCTTAGAAAGAAAGAGTCTGCTGAATGTGCCAGGGAAGCGGAAACAAGAAGTTAAGTCCTAAAGGGCTGAAATGTAAGGAGACACCTTGAAGTAATGCCTAGAGGCGGTCCCGAGGTGTCTTCTGCAGGACAGGGGGGTGGAGACTATCAAAAATTGATTCCGGCCATCTAAAAGTATACGAAATAAGCTTTCTAGCAAAAAAAACACGACTTCTTTTCAATATCGTAAGACAAAGAGTTACAAGAGCTCATGAACTGATCAATACAGATTTGTGCGGGCTAATCAAACCAAAAACATGGGATGGCAAACGATATATTTCGACAAGTTTAGACGATTTTACACGCCGTTGCAAAATATATTTATTGAGAAGCAATGAAATACATAAAAATTTTAAAGATATTTTGCGATATTCGAGGTGAATATGCCAGCAAACCTTTTAAAACTTGATGTGGAAATAAAAGAATTATAATAGACCTCACAGTGCTGTATTCACCGCAACTCAACGGCAAAGCAGAGCGACTAAACCGCTCAATTCTTGAAAAAGTCAGAGCCCTAATTTATGATTCAGGGGTAAACAAAGAATTATGGATTGAAGTAGCATACAAAGCAACTTACTTCTTAAATACAAAATCCTACCGAAAATATGAAAATTGCTCCTATTGAAAAATGGTTAAAAAAAGACCAAATATGACAAATTTACAAATGCTTGGCTCCAAAGCAAATTAAAAAAGGGATTGAGTTATTTAGGAACACTCGACAAACTAAGTAAAAATATTAGTTTATAGGTTATTCTTTGAATGGCTCACGATTGTGGAATAAACAAAAAAGAAAAGAAAAAAAACTACACAGAGACTTTCTTTGAAAAGAATCTGGAAATAAAATCGATTTAAAACAAGACATAAATATTCGAGAAGACTTACAAGGAAATCAAGATGAATTCATAGATTATCAAGTCGCAGAACATTGAAATGAAATAGAAGTAGAGTTTATAATAGCGTTTTAGTCAGCAATGATCCGTACGAAACAAAAAAGTTTAGGATAAATTTGCAAGACAATTTCGAATTTACAAATACTGAAGATCCTACATTATTTCCAGAATTAAAAATTTAAAAAAAAAAAAACTAAAAATTCAATTAGATTAAATGAATAGAAATATATAAGTACCATTTTATAAAGATTAAAGATGCAAGATGTAGAACCAGCTACTACATCAAGGATATATAATCCAAATACAGAAGAAACATCAATAAATGTAAAGAAATTCCGTTATAGAGAAGCTTTTGGAAGTTTGTAATATTTAACAGATAAAACAAAACCGGATTTATCATTTGCAGTTAATTTCTGAAGTCGGAAAATGGAAAATCCTACTGACCAGGATATCACAAATGTGAAGATAATTTTACGTTATTTGATGTCGACAGCAAATGATGAAATTGAATAAGAAAAACATTCAAATGAAGACAAAATAACAGCGTGCAGTGATTCAGATCTTGCGGGTGATATTACTTCTCGTAAGAGTAACACGAAATATGCAATAATGTTTTATAAAGGATGAATTACGTGCGGTTCTCGAAAATAGCGTATAGTGTCATTAACTACTACCGAGGCCAAATATATTGCTACGGCGAAATGTGTGAAAAAATTGTTAGATTTAAAATCAGTCATAGAAAAATTAACAAACAAAAACATTAAAACAAATCTAAATGTTGATAATCAAAGCACAATTAAATTGGTAAAAACGGAGAGTTCTATAAAAGAAGCAAACACATTGATGTCAGGTACTATTTTATTTGTGATAAGGTACAAAATGGAATCATATATCTTAATTATTGTGCAAGTGAAAAACAACTGGTAGATATATTAACAAAGCCTCTAAACTGTAATAAATTTGCAATGCTCAAAAGAAAATTAATGTATGAAACTATATAAAACCAAATTTAAAATTAAACAAAGGTGTTAAATTATTTAAATGTTTGAATGTAATTTCAAATTTGGTGCTGCCCTCTTATAGTTTTATATGTATTTATGTTATATATAGTTTTGGTATGTTAAAAATGGTAACAGGCTGTAGTTTTATTAAAGTAAAAACATAGAGTAAACAATCCAAACAATATATCAAAAAATCAACATAGTCTGCATTATATGATAATATTCTTGAAAAAACAAGAAGATTATTTAGAAGTACTTCTGATAGTTCTCGTTGTGTGAATGTACGGATTAGTAGATGAAGCCAAAGAAATCATATTTTCAAAAAAAAAAAATGTGTTTCCGGATCGAAGACATAATACTGATTATTTTCCAGTTAAATCAGAGGTAAAATTTTTAACTTCACATGGCTTGGATATGAATATTTTTATTTCTTACAAAAATTCAATTTCGTTTATTAACATTTTTTTACTATCTTAAGTATTTAATGCTATTTTATTATTTGTTATTTCTAAACAATAATTAGAAAACTAAATATGGAGACAATTATTATTTATTCGAATAATAGAAGTTATTAATTTGTCAATAACTTTATTTATTGTAAAAAATTAAGGAAGTCCAGCGAAAGAGATTATATCTATGAATATAAAATCGACAGTTGAGGAATTGGTAGTTAAAATTTACGACATGCACCTACGCGTTACTACTCTACGTATTGTTAGGTTTAGGTTTGCAAAACTAAACAAAGCAAAACAATACTTTATATATTTAAAAATATTTTCTTTAAATGTTACCTGAATTACAAATTATACCAATAGTTATAAATGATGAAATGGAATTTATTTACGTGGCGATAGGACATNCATTTTTTATTTTGATAATGTTAATTATTATGTTTATTATTACTAGAAAATAGTATCGAACAATCCCAACGATTAAACAGAAAAATTATAAATATTGAAGATATTAGTATGAATGATGCAGGAATGAACTAATTGATATTTTGTTATTTTGATAATTTATGCCAAGTATTAATTTTAATTATAAATACAAAATTATGGTGAGCCGTCTATAAACCCAAATATTGTCGATGCTAACGATAATAGATAACATATTATATATTATTATTTAAATTTCCTATTATGCTTCGTATCTCGTTCTCATGATCACTATTGATTGCTAAGTAGTACCGCCTAAGTCTGCTAGGAGACGCCACAATTTTCAGCCTGAAGAAAACTTCCAACACGTTACCCTTCTCCGTCCATGATACTCATAACGTTTTTTATGCGCAACGAGAAGCCATGTTTTCCCTATTCACGAGTAAAAATATTGAAATTTGTGTAATATTTATAATCTTACAATGGGGAAAAGTCAAAAAAGAGAAGTCATTCACCTTCCATGGAAGAATTGGAGAAAAAATTAAGGAGATATCAAAAGAAACTTAAAAAATAACAACGAGATAACTCACATGATAGTGACGTAAAGGTTGAATCAGTAAAACATGATTCCCTTAGAGTAAAAGGTAAGAAATATTATGAACAAATAATATCTTGAATCTGCAAGTGGTCGAAATGACAATTATGGCCGTGAGCTCACACGAGAAGTGGAACGTACCCGTACAGTCTGTCTAGGTTATAATTACGTATATACGTATATGTGCAATGGCCATTGGGAATGTATTGTTACCGGTATATGCATTGAAGTGTATAAAGAATGAAAATATACGCTCAGTTTATTTTGAAAGCATATTTATATACATATAGATTTGTGCATAAATAAATACATTCGTATGGCATTGCTGTGCGCCAAAAATAGTGGTAGCTTATAACCTAGATCTGTTTGCTTTTCCATACTCAAATGTTGAAGACATCGGTAATTTCATCGATCCTTTATTTGACAATAAGGAGACCGATACGTCAATTGATGATAATGAAAACAACACGACATTAAACTTTCTGGAAAAGACAGAGGCGACGAAAGACACTGGTTTTGCTGATCTCAATGAGGAAATACTCGAAATCCTCGGTGATAGTAAATCATCAACCGACGACGGGGAATTAATATTTCACCCAAAACTAGCTGAGGTTTGGAAAAAAGTTCTTTCGGAAAATCTCGAAAAAGATAAGGCCAATCTTTTAAAATATATCCAAGCAAGGGTAATTGTCCAATCTTGACGCCAAAATTAAATCCAAAATTTGAAGCTACGGTCAACGAAACACTAACACGACGTGATAAATACCAATCAGATGAACAGGATCTGTGTTGAGCGAGTTAATCATCTCTTGGCAAAGCAATAAATATCATACTTAATGAGCAAAATCAAACAGTTGATAAAAAAGAGTTACTAACTTCATTAATTGACTCAGGAAAGTTTATGTTTGAGCAATTTAAAATGTTATTGAAAGCAAGAAAAGCTTTTATGTATCCTGGACAGAATAAGAAAGCAAAAGCGGTTTTGGAAAAATCTGAAACAGACGAATTCCTAGCTGGTTCAGATTTAACTGACAGGGTAAAGGCGGCAAAATCGGTCGAGAAAATCGGGTTGTCATTGAAACCCCATGCCCACGAGAAAAAGCCCAGTACCAAAACTCAGTCGAGTTTAAAATGAAAGAGACCGTTTGTAAAAACTGTCAATAAGCCACAGACGAGCTAGTCTCATCGAACACCTAAGAGAGTATTCCAGTCCAGCAAGAGCTACGAGAAAGTTCGTCCGAACCTAGCACAGTCTCACGGTCAGCAAGCGAATCAGTCGTCGAGCGGCAAGTCGACAAAGTAAATCAGGTAGGTAAAATTGCAGGCAGATTAAAACACATTGTGCCAGTTTGGTCGCAAATAACATCAAATAAGTTCATTTAAAATAGTATCTCGGGGTACGAATTACAGTTTAGCCAAATGCCTCGTCAGACGAGGCCAGCAAAAAACTGTTCTATAACGCTAACGATGAACCCTACTTACAAAACAAAATTGAAAGATTATTGAAGCTGGGAGCTATTAGGCAATGCAAGCCGAGCGAAGGAAAATTTTTGTCTACGTATTTTTTAGTTCCAAAACCAGATGGTAACCAGAGGTTTGTACTAAATCTAAAAGATTTAAACAATTATATTCCAACTTACCATTTAAAAATGGAAGATCTCCGTACGGCCATCAAGTTAATGTCTAGAGACTGTCTTATGGAAACATTAAAAACGCTTACTTTCAGATTTTAGTTGCTCAAAAATCCAGAAAATATCTACGGTTTCTGTGAAAACAATTTTTATTCGAGTGGATATGTATACCATTCGGATTAAATAAAGCGCCTTGACTTTTAACGAAAATCACCAAGCCGATTATTAAATTTTTAAGTATTTGAGTTGGTTGTCAGTTGTCTATTTGGATGACTGGCTGTGCATTAGTAAAAACGTTGAGGAATGTTTAAAGAATTTGACTCAAACCATACATTGTTTGGAATCTGTAAGTTTTGTTATTAATAACATGAAAGGTAAACTAGTGCCGAGTACAAGATGCCAATTCTTCGGATTTATAATGGACTCAAACAAAATGAGTGTTGAACTACCCGTAAAAAGGAGACAACTTCTTCATGCGCTAATTAATAAATATAAAAATAAAAACTCTTTTCGCGAGTTCGCTCAATTTGTAGGTAATATAACGGCAGCATGTCCAGCAGTACAATATGTTTGGGTATATACCAAAAGCCTGGAGAGACAAAAGTATTGAGCATTGCTCAAAAGTTCCGGTAATTATGACGTAAGAATGACAGTATCAACAAACTTGATCCCAGATCTCAATTGGTGGAGTAATAATCTCTTAAAAACTATTAAACGAATTCGCCAACAGCAATATGAATTGGAAATATTCACTGACTCTTCACTCAAAGATTGGGGAGCTGCATGTTACAATGAGCTCACCAATGGCCCTTGGAATGGGGAAGAACTAAATTACAATATTAATCATTTAGAATAAATAGCTGCGTATTTGAGGCTGCAATGTTTTGCTGAAAATAAACGAAATTGCGAAATTCTCTTACGAATTGATAATACTACAGTAATATCCTATAGCAATAAAATGGGCGGCATTCAGTACCCAAACTTAAATGGCGTTGCTAGAAAAATCTGGCAATAATGCGAGGAGCGTAGTCTATGGATCACTGCGTCTTATATTGCATCCGAAGAAAATACAGAAGCTGACTACGGGTCTCGGGTCACTAATCCAGATACTAAGTGGGAACTGGTTGATTGGGCATTCCAGAAAATAGTCAAAGAATTTGGAAAACCGGAAATTGATCTTTTTGCTTCAAAAACGAATAAAAAGTGTAAAAAATTCTGCTCATACACTTACTAGAAGAGCAGAAACTACCAGACCTAACGGAAAAATTGGTCTTGTTATTAGCTATTGTAACAGCCATTAGAAAACAAACTCTAGCTCGTATAAAAATTAAGAATATTGTCAAGACAGATCGGGGTTATGAGATAAAAATACCGGACAAAACCAGGTGCATATCAACCAGTGCTTATATTCCCAAAATTTGAGAAGAACCTAAAGTTATATGTTGCCTCAGAGTTAGAAAAATATCTTTAAATAACTAAAATTATAAGAAATCAAACTGAAAACCTCTTTCTGACTACAAGAAAGCCATTTAGAGCAGCTTCAAAAGATATGATCAGCAGATGGATTCGTGTTTTTTTAACTACAAGTAGAATTAGCAAAGAGTTCGGACCGCACAGTGTCCGTCACGCATTTACGTCTGCGACATTAAAGAAAGGTGTCGACATAAATGTCATCAAAAGCTTAGCTGAATGGTCAGAACAATCAAAAACATTCAATCAGTTCAATAATCGTCCTATTATCAATGATAAAAATATATTCACNTCTTATTTATTTATTATAATTTAACATAAATTTTTAAATATTTTTTAATTTTGAATTAAAATTGTTATTATATTAAAATGTCACTATTAATGAATAAATACAAATTTTAATTTCTTTAAAAAATGGAAATCTTAAAATTTTTACCCAAAGAAATAATTTATGAATAAACAATAAAGAATACATATTTATATACTTTAAATTTGTTTATTTTATTTAAAGTACTCTTGTCATTGTTGATTTTTTTTTCTATTTCCTGCAGTAGAATACTCATCCACTTTAAATATGGTTGTTGAAAGAGAACAATTATAACTGATGTTTTAAATTTATATAAAACAATAGATGAAAACAATATTTCGCATAATATTTTAGTCACATTTACAAACAAAGAAAGTAGTGATTTTGGTGGTTTTACAAAATAATTTTTCACATTTATATGAGAAAATATTGAAACCAGTCTTTTTCATGGTCAAAATATTATTGTTCCTTTCATACTACTACACAGGTGTAAAAAGAATTTAAAAAGATTTATAATATTTGGAAAAATTCTCAATCTTATGGCAATATAAGCTAAATGTTTTCCAAAAAAGCTGTGTTCTCTGTCTATCTTATCATTGGGTGGACCAAGTGAATTCGACGGCAATATTATTTTGGACAAATTTTGTATATTTTGTGAATAGTTTAATAAGTAATAAATATATATTTATACACATTCGACTTATTAATCATAATAGTGCCGCCAAAAACTTAATTATGGATTTAAAAATCATTACTATAACAACTAAATTTGTCCATTTTTTGTACAATAAAAGCTTAATTACATTATTAAAAGTCAATATACATGTGTGTTCAAACCGCGGGGAATAAGAGCGCCAAGGGAAGATCGGACGAGCACATTTCTTTTCATGGGTAGTCGGTAAATTGGATGCGGCATGCGAAGAAGTGTGACACATAACTTATAATAAACGTAAAGTTAAAAGACGAGTTGTATCCCTTAATTCTAACACCTTTTATTTGATAAATAAAGTAATTGTTGAATTGTTTGTTAAACTTATTTGTTTATTATTCATCACATGAATCCCACATCTATTTTGGGGGCTCAACCGGAATGATCGGTGATCATTTGTGATGAAAAAAACGGTTAGTAATGTTTGATGAAATAGGTGTTCTTTGTGAATTTTTTATGAAGTGAACTGGAAGTGTATTATTAATATAATAAATAATACGGTTAATATTTAATTTGAATCATTTACGTTGTTTTGTGCAAAGTCAGCATAAACTAACAAATAAGCGAGTGACCGTAAAAAGAATTGAGTGCAATAACACCAAGCGCGTAGTTATAAAAAAAGATGTACAGTCCGTTAAAGAAGTAGACGATTTAATAAAGAAGAAGACGAAAATTAAAGAAGGAAGAAGACAAATATTAAGAAAAAGAAGACGAAAATTAAGAGGAAAGAAGACAAAAAACTACGAAGAAAGCAAATGAAATCCTAGGAGAAGACGACGAAAGCAAGCAACTCAAGAAGAAAGAAAAAGAAGTCAATGAACATCAAGATGCCAGCACTAAAAGATTTTCCAAGTGTAATTGAAAATAGCAATAAAGCACCGTTCAACGTAATCAAGAAATTTTATAAATTGTTGTTCGAAAAAGAAGGAAACAATCAATGTCGACGAGCAATGCACCGGTTCGTTGATTTAAAGTTTGATATCGAATCCGATGAGTACAGTACCAAAGTCGAATTTATTAAAGATGTGTTTACAATCGCAGACTTGCAAGCGATTGCAAACATTCTCTGCATGCCTGGCAATGATTCAAAAGAAAATTTGGCAAAAAATATTTGTTCCACTCTGCTTAACCTCGACTCCTTGCGTGAAGAAGAAGAAGAAGACGACGAAGAAAACGACGATGAAAAAGATGACGAACAGATTAAAGAAGAAAAAGTTGAGAAAACTCTAAAAGTGGAGGAAAACGAATACGTCAAAAAAAGAAGCCCAAAGCAGAAGCATTTGCAGTGACGTTCCGCGACGTAAAAGATTCAATTCCAAACTTTAACGGCAAAAGTGGATATCCGGCTGAAAAATGGATTCGAACATTTGAAGAACTAGCCGATCTGATGTACTGCAACGACTTACAAAGACTGATTTTCGCAAAGAAATCTCTAGAAGACCTGGCAAGGATATTGGTTAACGCAGAAAGGGGCATAACATCATGGAAACTACTGAAGAAGCATTTGAAAAAAGAAGTTGAAGATACCACGAGCGAAGTCGAAGTTCATAATCTTCTCATGACAAGAAAGAAAAAGGAAGCCGAATCTATCCAAAAATACACCCTAATTAAAACTGGGATATAGTATGTGGTAGATAGTATTCAAGGCGACAGCAACAATAAACTTCCATTATATGGAGCCAAAACTTTCAATGAATTTAAAGAGAAAACGAAACTTGACAATCTTATTGAATCAAGAACAGCGCAAGATCATGTAAGAAGATACGTCCCCAACTAGAAAAGTCACCATAGAAAGCAAATAAAGAATAATCAAGATTTTAGAAACAAAAATCTAGCAGTTGAATGTTACAACTGTGGAGAAAAAGGGCATAGATCTACTGATTGTCCTACAAAATTTAAAGGTATGAAATGCTTTGCCTGTAATCAGTATGGACAGAGGCGGCATAAGGCGTTGGCGGTGTGGGTCACCGCCCACGGCCTCGCGGTGCAAAGAGCTTCGCGCCTCACAGCCGAAAATAAATTTGAAAAAGTATGGAAAATCCAAAAGTACACGCCACAAGGTTTTACTTATAATAAATATATTAGAATTAATACTTTACTTCAAGATATTCCACTCTTCGGTGCACGAAATGAATGTGAATGAAATAATCGATATATCTGATAAACTACTTATATTATAATATAAAATTTATTAATTAAAAATCTCATCTCTGTCGTTTCTGATCATTCTTTTATATTTAGTCTCAAAACAATAGTTGGCGTTAAGCTGCTATCGCGGGGAGTCTCCAATCAGAGACTGAGCATACCTCGGGACATCCCCTTATTAGAAAGCCAATCAAAGTATTTTGTGTGCATACGCAGTCTCGCTTCATGTTCCTTTAAAATAAATAATAGAATAAATAATTTTGTTACATATTGTTCAGTCTATGTTAGTTAATTTAATTAATTTCAAAAATTTTTAGAAAATGTATATATCTTTAGTTTACAAGAACTGTTTCGCAGATGATTAAACCTTTGTAGGATAATTACATTGTAAATAGTCCAATAAACACTGCCGCGTAGTTCTTAAGTATTTTTAATTGTTTTATGGCCGATTGGAATACGTCAAACTCTGGGAATAATTATTCTGTCACGTACAGGTTTTGAACCCTTTGATTGGTCCCCTAGCCTTATATTAAAATGTAGAGGGTGGAAAAAATTGCTTCTTGGACAGTGTCCGGTAAAGATATCATCATTCAATCAACAAATATATTATACTACGAACAACATTATTCAAACCATCATCATTGTTATAAATAATTTTAATTTACAACACCCAATTTCCTACACATATTTTTAAAACAATAACACGTGTTCAATATGTATAAATTCGATTTGTGTCGTGTAGAAAAATAATGGTACCTGTGTTTATTTGTCCAAAAGAAGGTAAAAAATATTTATTATACTTACATTCATGTTTTGATAGTTTTCTTTTCAGAACATTATATGACTAAAAATAACGTTTATTATTTGTTTTATATCTCCTATTTGAAGTTTTTTCATTATGCGTATAACGTATTACAGTAGAAACTCTATTAACCGGACTAATTATTGTCCTGAGGCATTCGGATAATCGAATGTATGAAGAAAAGCGGATTTTTTCCTGACACAATTGCTAATTAACTATAACAATAACGAAACGCGAGGGGCAATGATCTCACGGGGCGCAGGTGGGGTATAGCTAGTTTGGACGCGTTCATGCTACATAAATTCAACTTGTACGTATAGAATTGGTCGCTGTTGGTAGTCCGAATAATCGCAAATCCGTATAACTGAAGACTGGATAATCGAGTTTTTACTGTATATTGTAATATACGTATTTCGTTACTGAAATATTAAAGTAGGTAGGTAATATACATTATATTCAATCAATTTTTATTCGAACGAATTAGACCACTTCTGATATGTTAATTTTACTTTAGGAATGAAACAGGTACCTACCTAAAAATGTTATTATTGTTTTTATTTTATTGGTTTACAGGTTACAGATACAATATTGACGCATTCTTCATAATTTATCAATAATGTCAGGCTTAGGCACTAAGAGAAATAGAGATAAAGGGAGAAAATGGGAATCTGGTTCAGCAAAAAGAAAAAGAAAAGCGGAAATTAAACCAGGTTTTAAGTTTAAGTATGATAAAATTTCTCAATCAAACTGAATCTGGTAGTACAGAAGCAAATGAATCGGTTACTTTGACTTCTTAACAACATGTATCTGTATCCAAGAATTTGTAAATTACTTCAGATGCACCAACTATTGATACAGAACGACGAATATCGGAAATAGAAATAGCTTGCCAATTAAAATCTGACGCTGAATTTTCCGTGTTCACTTTAAGTAATATAAGTCACAATCAAGAAGAAAAAATTAAAATAAATTATCCGCCTGTAAACAGAGATGCCAGTGATGTAGTTAAACAAACATTTGCTAGTTTTGACTCGGGATTGTGGACGTTTTCTATGACGAATGCTCAGCGTCATGATATAGTTCAAAGCGGTCCTACACAGCAGTTAAATAACAGTGATGAATATTATTCTCAAGACGATGATCATAGACACTTTTCCAATTTTCATTTCTCAAGAAAACTAAATAATGGTGAAACCCAGCGTCGTCTAGTTCTAAAAATAATGTTTTCAGTTTTCAATGCAGACTTTTTACCAATTCACGAACTCAAATGGTACAAAAAGGGTGTTGTGATTGGAAACACTTGAGTGATATTTTACACAGGCATGAGAATACTAAAGAATATATGGCCTTTTTGTTCTAATGGAGAACATTAGAGAAGGGAATTAAACATGTAAAAACATTAGACCAAGAAAACGAAAAGCGAATTCTTGAATCTCAAAAACATTAGTACCATTTGTTAAAGAGATTAATTGATATAATAAATTTCTTAGCCTCTCATAACCGAGCATTTAGAGGTCACAGAGAATCTCTCAAAACAGACGAAAACACTAAGAATTCTGGTAATTTCATAGACTTATTTAAATTGATATCTAAATATGATCCTACGTTACAGGAATACATAAATCACATTAATAATAAATAACTTGCACACCATTATCTAAGCCACGATATTCAAAATGATGTCAAACACAGTTACCAGTGAAGTGATTGGATGAATAAACGAGGCAAAATATTATTCTTTTTTACTCAACTGCACTAGACTGTAGTAGAGTTGAACGAATGTCGGTTATCTTAAGATATTGTAATACATCAACTGGAACTATAGAAGAAAACTTTATCGGATTTATTGCTGTCACTGAAACAACTGGAGAATATTTAACTAATGCAATACTGGGAGAACTAGAAAAAAACGACTTAAATATTCAGAACTGTCGCGGCCAAGGATACGACAATGATGCAAATATGGTAAGCATAAATATTGGAGTTAAAACTCAAATCTTAAATATAAATCCCAGGGCATTTTTCACACCTTGCGATTGTAATAGCTGGAATCTGTTCTTGGTAGACGCAGCTAATTTTTCGGTGACAGCAAAAACATTTTTTGGTTTTATTTAGAAGATTTTTTTGCTATTTTCAAGTTGCAGCAAACGCTGGAGAATAATCAAAGATAAATTAAAGCTTACTATGAAACCTTTATCAGACACAAGGTAGGAAAGAAGAATCCAGGCGGTGAAGGCCATATTATTGCAATTTGATGATGTTGTTACATGCATAGAAAACTTGAAACGCCAAACGGAACATTCGGACACACTCAGTGATTGCGATTCCGTTTTTAATGAAATGTTTAGTTTGGAATTTATTTTGTCATTACATATATGGTATGAGTTATTAACGCGTTTCAATACCTTAAGCAAATTATGGCAATCTGTACAAGTTCATTTAAGCATTACTCTTGAACATTTGCGCACATTTTGTGACTGGATCAATAAATATCGACTAACTGCATTCGAAAAATATTTGTCTGACGCTCGTCAGTTTATTGAGAAAAGCAGTTATGATTTGCCAAAAGATGTTAAAAATAAAAGAGTAGCCAAAAGGAAAAGGATGTTTGATTATGAAGGCAGCGATCAACCTATAAAATCTGCTAATATCCGATATGAAACAGATTTTGTTAATAGCATGATTGATTTTGTGATAAGTAACATGGAATCGAGATTTATGTCTTTAAATCAACATTTTGAAAATTTTGGCTTTCTCTATGACTTAAAAAAGTTAACAAAAATTCAAAAGAGCAAATACTGAAAAACTGTCAGGATGTACACACAGTCCTGCAAGTAGGTGAAAGCAGTGACTTCCAACCTTATGAGTTGTATGAGGAGTTACAAAATATGATCCCAAATTTACCCAACTCTATTGAAGACGTGAAACATCTGCTGCAACATATCATAAAGAACGATTTGAAAGAAATTTACCCAAATTTTTACATTGTCATTAGAATTTTGTTAAAAATACCTGTACTGCATTCGCTGAAAGGAGCTTTTCAAAATTGAAACTAATTAAAAATTATTTAAGAAATACTATGAGTCAAGAGAGGCTTTCAGCTTTGGTAGTTTTATCTATTGAAGCAGATATAGCATCTAAGATAAGTTACGAACCAATCATTAAGGAGTTCAGTAAAACCAAAAGTAGAAAATTTCTGTTTTTTTAATTTTTTCTTTATTTATTTATTTATTTATTTTTTCATTTTTATTTGATGTTCCAAAGATATGTAAGTAAAAATTTTGGTTTGTTTCTTAATGATTAAAAAACAGTTTAATTTTAAGTGATTTTTTATTTTATATTCCTTTCTTCTTGCACAATCAAAGGGCCTCGCGAAATGTACCTTGCTCACATTAAGTTTAGGTCTTTCGCCGCCACTGAGTATGGACATGAAGCTGCGGAGTGCAAAAAGCCAAAACAAAGGAATGAACCAAAAATAATGAAGATAGTTCACAAGCAAAGTCCTGTCAATATGGACATCGCCATCTATAACTAACTCATTGAAGCTCTTTTAGATACGGGAAGTGACATCAGCCTTATTAGATTAAACGATTTTATTTCATTGAACTCAAAAACATTCCGAGAAGATACAATCGAATTATCAGGTTTTGAAAACCAGTAAGTAAAAACATTGGGTAGCTTTGAAACAAACATCAAGATGAAAAACGTCAACACATCTGCGAAACATCATGTAGTACCAAACGAAGCAATTAAGTTACCAATTATAATAGGACTCGACACACTCGAGAAAGTAACCATCACCATTAATTTGCGAGGAGTCAGACTAATAACGAAAGGCGATTTGAACGATAAGAACAACCAAACGAAAGAAGAAACACATCAAAAAGATGAATTTGAAAGAAAAGAATTGCAAGAAGACGAGATTGAAGATAAAGAATTGGAAATCTTTAAGATAGAATACGATGAAGTCGAAACAGATTGAATTCACATTCATAATCCAGAAACAAGAAACGAAATCCAACTATTGTATAACACCTATGATCCTAAGAATATTAAGACCAAAATAACACCACTGCAAACGAAGATTATTTTAAAAGATGAAACTCCGATCTATGAACGACCAAGAAGATTATCATACATTAAAAAGAAGGAAGTTGAGAAACAGATGCAAGAATGGTTTTTGCAAGGAATAATAAGGCCTAGTCATTTAGAATTTGCTAGTTCCATAATCTTGGTTAAGAAAAAGAACGAAGCAATGAGAATATGCCAGGAATATCGGATCTTAAACTAAAGAATAGTGAAAGATCGATATCCTCTTCCCCTTATTGAGGACCAAGTAGATCGATTACAAGGTGCGAAAATATTCAGCACGATAGACCACAAACAAGGATTTTTCCATGTGTCAGTCCATGAAGATACCTGCAAATACATCTCTTTCATAACTTTAACTGGCAATACGAATTTTTGAAAACTCCATTTGGCATGTGTAATTCACCCGCCATATTTCAAAGATTTATAAACGACATTTTTAAAGAACATATCAAAAATGGAAAAGCCTTAGTATATTTGAACGACGTTATTATTTTGGCAAAAAGCGAAAAGGAAGCCATAGAAAATTTAAGACAGACCGCCGAAGAATATGGTCTGGAAATACAATGGAGTAAGTGCCAGTTTCTGCGAAGAAGCATCGAATATCTAAAACACCACTTCGAAGAAAGAAAACTAAAACCATCAACAATGAAGACAGAAGCTGTTTTAAAATTTCCAATCCCAAACCAGCAGATAAAAAGTTTTCTCGGGCTAACCGGGAACTTTAGAAAATTTATCAAGAACTACGCAATAATCGCAAAACCACTCAGTAATTTATTGAAACAAGACTAGCCATTCGAATTTGGAGAAAAACAGAAAGTAGCCTTCGAAATGTTGATGAAGAAACTTGCCGAAGAACCAGTTCTGGATATATATTTTGTAAATGCTAAAACTGAGTTGCACACCGACGCTTGTCAAGACGGACTAGGAGCAATTTTATTGCAAAAAAATTAGATAGGAGAACTACACCCAGTACACTAAATGAGTTTAAAGACGACACCCACCGAGAAAAGGTATTGAAGCTACGAATTGGAAGTACTAGCGATTTTAAATGCATTGAAGAAGTTCAGACATTACTTACTAGGAATATTGTTTGAAATTGTCACCGACTGTTCAGCATTTACGATGACCATAAAGAAGAAAGAATCAGTAACTCGTGTCACCAGATGTGCACTTTTATTATCGGAATTTGATTATCAAATCCAACATCGATCTGACCAAAAAATGCAACATACAGACGCTTTATCAAGAAACAACGTAATGATTATCACAGGCCCAGAAGCAGTAATCCAAAACGACTTCATTGAAACAATAAAAGCCACACAAAAAAGAGATGACAATCTTAATGCAATAATGAAATTGCTACAAGCAGGACACAAGCATGAGACTTATTTAATGAAAAACAATCTATAATACAAGAACTACGAAGGACTACGCCAGCGACAATGCATCACGAAGTAATAAGACAAACACACGAAAACAATGGATATTTTGGATGCAAGAAGACAGAAGACATAATTTTACGAGAATTCTGGATTCCAAAATTAAGTAAGAAAATCAAAAATTGCATTTAAAGCTGCATGAAACGCATTTTACACGAAAGAAAATGTGGTAAAACCGAGGGGTTTTTTAAATCCAATAAACAAGGACGAATTACCTCTTACTACGTACCACATAGATCATTTGGGACTATTACCTGTAACCAAGAAGGGCTACAAATATCTGTTTGTAGTTATAGACGGATTTACAAAATTCACCTGATTATACCCTATCAAAACCGTCACTAGTGAAGAAGCCATCCAGATGTTAGAACTACAGAAAAGTTCATTCGGTAATCCCAAACGCAGCATAGCAGATAAAGGTACATCGTTCACCGCTGGACTATTTAGAGAATATTACAAAGAACAAAATATCAACTTAGTCCATATAACCACCGGCGTGGCGAAGAAAAATGGTCAAGTAAAACGTACCAATAAAACTATTATACCGGTAATATCCAAGCTAGCATCCGAAGATGAAACCAAGTGGTTTAAACATGTAGAGAAGACGCAACAGGTGATTAAAAACACCTATTAGAGAAGTATTAACACATCGCCATTTCAGCTACTTTTTGGAGTAAAAATGAATCGGGCAGAAGATCTACATAAACAAGAACTGATCCAAACAGAATTTTTAAGATCATTCGAAGACGACAGACACGCCCTAAAAATGTCCGCGAAAGAACAGATCAAGAAGGTGCAAGAAGAGAATAGAAAATATTACAACAAAAAACGGAAGTCAGCCACACGTTACAAAGTTGGAGACCTTGTTGCTATAAGAAGGACCCAGTTTGTCATTCTAGGTAAATTTAAATCAAAACTCCTTGGTCCTTACCGTGTTACAGCCGTCAACCGAGAAGATCGTTATTATGTTGAAAGGGTGAGACAGGGGGAAAGTCCAAAGAAAACATCGACCGTCGCTGACTATATGAAGCCGTAGAGCAAACACGACCATCAAGCAATCGACAACTTCAATGAATATGACAACGGCGAATTCCTAAGCGAATCGCAGGTCAGGAATGGCCGAGATGTGGGCTCAAACCGCGGGAAATAAGAGCGCGAAGATCGGACGAGCACACTACTTTTCATGGGTAGTCGGTGAATTGAGTGCGGCATGCAAAGAAGTGTGACACATAACTAAAGATAAACGTAAAATTAAAAGATGAGTTGTATTCTTTAATTTCAACACACTTTATTTGATAAAAAAAATAATAGTTGAATTGCTTGTTAAACTTATATCTTTATTATTCATCACATGAATCCCACATACATATATTTATCCGTTTCATTTTTTAATCTTTATTTATTATCATTTTATTTCTTTTTTGCATATAATTATAAACCAGACAATCAATCTTTTTCAAGACTATATATCCTTAGCATATTTTTCTTTCTTTTTGTTGTCATCACCTATTTTCTGTGCATTTAATAATGCCGAAATATCTTTCCTGGCAGTCCGAAGAGATAAAAGCAATTTTAATTACGTATATTGTACGTGAAAAAGAAAACGGTAATCCCTTACTACCGGTAGACTGTGTTAGAGAGGTAAAAAAGCATATTTTTTAAAAATTAATAATTGCATAAACTACGTATTTTATTTTATATTAGAGAGTTGCTAATGCTTTGAAAGTAGGTCTTACAACTGTTACAGGTATTTCGACGAAAGTGAAGGACAGAATGAGACCTAGATCTCCAAAAAAGAAAAAAATGTGCAGCTGAACAATGTAACAAATATAGATTCGTTCACTGAGTGTGCGATTCGTAATATTATGTATGAAATATACCGAGAGAGTAAGTTACAAAAACTATCCATAAATACATGACAATGCAAATTACTTTTACATTTATTTTAGAAATTCATGTAACTTGTGGTGGGTTGTTAAAAAGTTTAAAGGCACGTTCAATATTTAACGGAACAGAAACAAGTTTAAGAGAAATTTTGAAAAACAGTGGATTTCATTTGACAAAATACGATACGACTCCAAAGTTATTCGAATTACCCAATGAAGCCATAAACAGAGTAAAATTTTTGCGCGAATATGTCAAAAACTTGCAAAAGATACATTGTAGTTCATGCAGGTACTGAAACAGGTTTTGTGGAAGGTGCAAGTTTAGTTTTCCATTCTAAAAGCAAAAGTTATGACTATCACAATATGAATAGTGAGAATTTCTTAAAATGGTTCAAGATTATATGTATGTCTTTAGAAAAACCATCAATCATCATTATGGACACTGTACCGTACCATTCAGAAGTACATAAAAAAAGTACCAAATACGGCTTGCAAAGTTGTTAATATAAAACAGTGGCGCACAACCAAAAACATCCCATAAAAGTCGCTAAAATTGGAATAATTAGACTTAGTGAGACAGTTTCTTCGTATTATTTGAGTCCAAATAGTATTTTATATTTAAACAAAAGAAAAAGAATAACATAATGACATTTAAATATGGTTACAGAGTACTCAGACTGCCACCGTATCATTGCATTTTTAAAGCAATTGCAAATATTTGAAGAAATGCGAAACAATTATATAATATATATATATTTATATATATATATATATATATATATATATATATATATATATATATATANAAATGTCTATAAATGTAAAAATGGTATGAAATCTCAAATATCTTTCTTGTGTGTAACTAGGCAACCTGCTGTACGTCAAATATAAAACGCTTTGATGTGCTATCATGTATTTGTTATAACAACTAAAACTGTTTCTATTGATGATGATGAGAGTGAATCATGACGTGATAGGACGACATTTGTTCAAATGCTAAGATACTAATATCAGTAAACTTTTAAAATAAAATCAGTGTTTCAAATTGATAAATAATAAAATAATGAATCGAATACATATAAACAAATATGTTGAAAATGCAACTGTACGGTGGTGCGTCTATAATCTTCACCCCACTCCCACTTTTTTTGAAAATATATATAAACGACCTATGTCTTTTTTTTAAATATTGCATTCTTGCGTTGTCAACACAAAACTGTTAAGTGTCAAGATCAGATCAATTAAAGTTGTTAATTAATTAATTATTGCTCGACTCAATTACAAACTGAAAAGAAAATTGTAGTTAGTTAATAAGTGGGTTATACTATAACACAGAACTTCCACTATGTAAGTCTAAAGTTTCACATTATTATGATTTTATGATTTATTTTTATTGTTATTTTATTAAGGACTCTGCCGAAGTCAAAGCAGAAACGCAGCATTTACTGGACGTATTTTGACCAGAGTGACTATTTGGCAATGAAAGCTGAATGCCAGGTTTGTAATATTTGACATTTATTGTTATTAAACTGCAGTTATAATTATTATTTTTAAACGTTTTAACTTATTTGGTATATATTTTCAGATTTGCAAAGAAACTATTTCGTTTTCTGGAAATTCGACAAATTTATAGACACACTTGCTTCGTCATCACAAAAGAATATTCGATGCTTTAGAAGCCGAAAATAATCCAGATGCATCTGCAGCTAAGCGAAAAAATTGCAAACTTTAACTCGACCATCTATGAATTATTTTACAAACAATACCCCTGGTGGACAATATAATGCAAATAGTGCTATGTACAAGAATTTAGTGAAGCGATTGACTTTCATGATTGCCAAAGATATGCAACCGTTACCAATCGTAGAAAATGAGGGATTTATTAACTTCCAACAGGGTTTAAAATACAATTTTGTAATGCTCTCTAGATAAACTATAAGATCTTGAATTGATGAAATATACATGGAAAAAAAAAGAATTAAGGTAATTTTGGAGTCAATTGACAACATTCACTTAACAATCGATATGTTCTTATCTTATTTGGCCGTAATTTATCATTTAATTAATGAAAATTATAAAATTCGATGTTATACCTTACAGACAAGATATTTTCCTGAACAGCATACTGCTGTTAATATAATAGACGCATTGATTAACTGCACAAATGAGTTGAAAATAAAAGATAAGGTAGTATCTGTTACAACTGATAATTGGAATAATGTTGTAGTCATCGTTAAAGGTGTTGCTGTAACATGTCATTATCCCTGCTATGCACACACTTGGAATTTAGTAATTCAAGATGCGTTAAAAAGCCAAGAAATTATTGAAGTTATAACAAAGAAATCCAAGGAAAAACTTCTCTATATGCTAAAAAAGAAGTTCCTACGAGGTGAAATTCAACTTTAAATATGTTGCAAAGCATATTTAAATTTAAAAATGTTTTAACTTTTGTCCTATCAAAAATAAATATTGAACAAAAACAAACAGTGCCAATTCTTATTTTTGAAAAGTTCGAAACAATTTCTTTTATAATAAATATATTGAAACCATTCGATATATCTACAAAGGAAAAGTCTATTGAGTTTTTTATGTCAAACTTAAAAGTAATACATATAACAAAATGTCTTATTGCTAAAATGAACAGCATTTATTCAATTAGCAAAAGAAATGTTGAACTCTTTCAAAAAAAGTTATTAAATTTTATAAATAATCAAACCGGAGGATATGAAGCCAATCTGCATTATGGAAAACAGACCTACTTGGATTTCAGATTCAAACATATAGCATTCTCTGGACCTGAGTTTGTTTTAAAAGTCAAAAACAGTTTCTATAATGAATTTAATTGATTCAGTAGTAAAACCGAGTAAGATGTCATTAGCAGTGAAGGACTTGAAGAATCAATAACAACAAAAAATTAATTTTTGAAAAAGTTCTGATCAGAAAATTACGAATATGAGTAAAAATAGTCAAAATAATGACAAAGAACTTTACGTTCAATTCAAACTATTGGAGATAATGCCCATACTATGTAGAAGTAAAGATCCGTTAGACTGGTGGTTGGAGAATAAGGAAAATCTTCCAGATCTTGCATATCTTAGAAAAAAACATCTTGGAAAACCAGCTACATCTGTACCATCAGAACGAATTTTTTCGAAAAGCGGACAACTTTTACACGCGTAAGACCACGGCTCTTTACAAACTTAGTAGATAAATTAATTTCTTTAAATACGAATTTAGAAAGCGACTCCTTTTTATAACATTCCTAAATCCTAGATTAAGATTTTTTATAAAACATTTTATTTTTTGTTAATTTTATTTTAAGCTATAGGTAAATTTTCTGTGAATAGTATCATTTTGCTTTATTTCCACACTCTTCTTGATTAATTCAATAAATCACTATTTTTAAACATTTTCTTTTAAAATTTTGTTGGTTAAGCGTTTTTATTGTATCAATTTAAATTTATATCGATACGAACAATATTTTAAAAATGTATCGATGTTGTTTCAATACGACTTCCGTAAAGAACGGCCCACCTCTAGATGAACCGAACATCGTTCGCTACAAAACTTGGTACACTACAGCTCTTGATGTCCTGATGAGCATCACTGGCATCATCGTACTTTATAGATTGATGATTTGCACTGGGTTATTTAGTCTGTTTAAATCTGGTTTCAAAAGTAGAAATCGCAAAGAACGGGATTGTTATAAATAAATATTCAATCAGTGTACGAATCGTTCACTTTTTAATTACAGTTATGATTACAACAACAAAACAGAGTTACCATTGCAATCGCTGTCTGGTGATCGCGACTCCGGGTCCCAAGCTGAGTTCAAGGCTTCGAGCACCAGTTCCGATTGTTTTTCAAGCAGACGTAGTGCATCTCAGCCCGAGGAAATCAAACGAGTCTACCCTGATGATTGAACCTCAGTCCAACGCGGGGAGGTGTTACTTCCCATGCCCATGAGATAAGAATATATATATATATATATATATATATATATAT
>NEEE01002515.1:2685-14779 GCA_002278615.1 Pogonus chalceus
CTGATTTTCTGCATCTAATTTTTGAATCTTGTCACTCTATAGTCGGTGTTTATATGACAGAAAATTACAAAGACCTCTATTAGTTGCCTTGTCTTCAATTAACGAGCTTATTTTATCAAAGACATTTTGATGTAATTTTCGGTTATATGCCTAGCTGTTTGAACAGTATTTTTGTTAGGTGATTTTAATTTATTCAAAAATTTAGTGTGACAAATATGGCAATAATATGGTATGTCACTTGAACCTTTTTCCAGTTTATAAAACATTTCTTTTTTATAATGTTTTTACAAATTTAAATTCTGTTCAATGTTGTTTGGAGCAATATTTTTACTTATATTTATTGCAAAAAAGCATAACTTACTTCTGCCTTCAGTAACTGAATCATGCTCAGTAGAACCTTCTAGTGGCTTATTATTTCTAAACTTTCACTTACTAGATCTTTGACAACTGCATCTTCAAAGAGTTGACCAAATTCTTAAGTTGATTTTATTGTAAAGCACTGTCGATACCAACAACTTCATTGATATTTTCAAAATTAGCAGACGTCGACGGCTGTGACATTGATTGCTGCAAGCAGTGTGTAATGGATTGAGATGTAGATGAAGACGTTTCCGTGTTTTTTGTTGTTGTACCATGATAAATTTTTTTCAATGCTGTAAATGTCTTTGAACACGTACGATAATAGCCATTATCTAAATGTTCACGTGGTTAAATAACATTACCGTATTTTAAATTATGAAATGTTCTTGAATGTAAAATAGATTGACATTTATGAAAAGTTTCTTTCGAAAAAATGTGAACACTTTCACCAAAATTTAAATTCCAAAATGCCATGATAAGGCACTGAATTTATAAAGAATCGCACAAATAAATTCTCAAAATTCACCGTAAAATACACAATACGTGCTTCTCTAACAAACTTTGGGAACAAAATGAATTGGTGCAGAAAACCGTTATAGTACGATTCACACTCTATAATACATACTAGGAACCGGAATCAGTGTCTGCTATTGAATTTTTTAATAAAAAAAGGCATATACTTTAAGATATTAAAGCGGCAAATAACCTGCGATCACATTTTAAAAGTCAGTTTACGTTTTCTGACTTTTGGACACGCCCAGAGAAACAATCGACGGGGAAAGTGAATCCCCACTTCACCTATTGCAGGTGAAATAGTATACATAGCATCAATATGGAGTTTGCTAACATACCGTCAGCTTGCCGTTTACTGGCTCTTAAGCTGAAATTAGCTTCTGTGGATTGCTTGTTAAATAATGATATAAAGTTTTCTGTCGTTCCTAGTAGTCGCTTTTGGGATAGTGCATTTAACTAAGTCCATGATTTTTATCTATAATTTTGTTTTGTCACAGTAATAGAGAAGCCTGTAAGTATGATTTTTTTATAAAGATTTCTTGCGGTCGATAAAAGATTTATGTGTCTCTTTTTTTTTGTAGAAGTTTTCGTAATTAACTAGTTTTATTTTAAATTTTATCACAATGTCTGGCATTTTTAGAAATATTTATATTACTTATGATAAATGAATATTACTTTTGATGTGTCACTTTTTTGCTTTTCACTGTAAGGAATTACGTTTTAAGTGTAGAATATAGGTCATGATTTTGTGTTCGTTCTTCTGCTTGTGTAGCTGTTATTAAAGTATAGGGTAGGAGTTATGTTGTGTTTTGTTATAAACTGTAGGATTTTGAGCAAAGGGATCTCTTGATCTATAAGCAAGCAAATCGTTTTATTTATTAATATGTAACACGTCAGAAGAATTGTCAGGAGAGGACATGACTATTTTAATGGATCATGCACATTGTATTTAAAGGCGTGTTTGACCTCCGGATTTTTGTGTCTGATGGCACGCTCCAGATAGTTCTTGCAATGCTGAATGAGCATTTTCTTTATCTTGAGGCAGTTAAGATCTGAATGAATTTGTTTGGTTCTAATGTACCACGGTGAATTGGTACATATGCGAAGACATTTGTTCTGTGTGATTTGTAAGTGGGGAATTTTGCAACTCGCCGCAAAAATCCAGGCATGCTCTGCATACAACAGCTGAGGCAAAGTGATTGATTTAACGATTAATGTTTTAATATTGATTGACATGTTGGTTTTTGAAGCAGTAATTGGAAAGTGTTGGGCGATAATTGATTTCGCTTTTGTAGAGATATAGATTTTCTGCTCGTTCGAATTGAGACCACTCCAAGATATGTGGCCTTGTTCCTCCAGGGAATTCGACGTCCGTCCAGTGATAGTGGATTCCCTAGGGCAATACGTCTCCTTTTCGTGAAGAGAATAGCTGTGGTTTTTTTCTAGATTTATTGCCACTCGCCATTTATTGGACCATCTGACAATTGAGTCTAAATGATCTTGCAGTCTTTTTCGAATAATTTTTGTGGTTGTTGAACAATTAATCAAGGTTTTGTCGTCGGCATATTGTGCCAGATAACCCTGAGATGTAGGAGCAGGCCTATCGCTGACAAAGATGTTATACAGTAATGGAGCGATAATGGAGCCTTGAAGCATTCCAGCTGAACAACTGCGGGGCTTAGAAAGATAATCTCCAAATCGGATTTGAAAGGAGCGGCCCTTCAGGTAACTAGCTGTAACTTAAATGAGAAAAGTAGGACATATGGCTTTCAAAAGATTGAAAGTCATTGTGCGTACTTTCGACATGTCCAAAAAGATGGAACCAGTAGTTATGTTGAGGTTAGAGCTTTGTGCGATATAGTCAATAACTCGTTGGTTNATGGCTTTCCAAAGATTGAAAGTCATTGTGCGTACTTTCGACATGTCCAAAAAGATGGAACCAGTAGTTATGTTGAGGTTAGAGCTTTGTGCGATATAGTCAATAACTCGTTGGTTGGTGGTAGAGTGTCCCGACCGGATACCAAACTGTTCACTCGGATTAACTCGGCTGGAGTTGCAGAATTTCTGCAGTTCTGTATTAATGGCCTTTTCTGCCATTTTTTCCATTGGCTGATTGGTTTATAGTTTTGTGGGAATGTTTGGTCTTTCCCTGACTTGGGGATTGTTATGATAAAGGCACGTTTCCATGAGGTAGGGAAGTGTCGCAAGCGGCGGATATCGTTGATGATGTTTGTCAGGCCTGTGACAACCTTGTTAGATAGTGCATGAAGTGCAGCGTTTGGAATTACATCTTGTTCTGGAGTTTTTTTTTTAGTCTTTTTGACAAAGTAAACAACATCAGAAGAAGAGACAAAAGGAATGGGAGAGAGGTCTATTTCAAGCAATCTGCGCCTAAGTGCATGTTGGCTTGGTGTACAAACTCTGCTTCTATGATGTCATAGTTCGACTGGAACTGGTCTTCCAAGGATTCTGCTATTGCATTGAATTTATGTTGGTTTCAGTATACAAGACCCTTTTTACCGTTAATAGAATGAGAGCCGTTGCGATTGTTGCATAATGATTTAGTGAGTCAAATAATTTCTCTGCTGTCGTCACTGGTGTTTAGAAGTGTACCCCATGATTCGATCTTTGAAGCCCTGATGGCATTTCTAAATTGAGTAGTTAGCTGATTGTATGTAGTCTTGACGGCGGGGTCAAAAAAATCGTACCAAGGTCGACGGATTTTACTGCGTTCTTGATTGAGAGCTCGTATAAAGGAAGAAAAACGAGGGTCACGGGGTCTCTCTTTTGGAAATGTTTTTGTTGCATACTTGATAGAGTTTTGAATGCAGAAGATGAGAGTCATTACTGCGTTTTCCAAATCGTCGGTTGATGTTATTACCGGAAGAGAACTTATTTGGTCTGCAAATAATACAGGATAATTCAGGTAGTTTCAATGCTGTAAGTTACCCGTAGAGTTACCACGGAATGGTTCAAGCAACGTTTGACCTAAATTTCTGTGCCTCTTCCACGTCTGTCCCGATCTGATCTGTACAGATAATAGATTAATATGTTTGGGTCTTTAACTGTGGGATCTAAATGCGTTTCATACACGCACATAATATAAGCGTTAATTCTGTGTGAAAATTCTTCCAGTTCTTCCTTTTTTAGTGATAGTGAGTTGGCGTTACAAGTCAGAATGTCTAATTTAGTCGCACGGATATTGGAGATGCTATGCAAGCAGAAGGTGATAGCTTTTACTACTTGAAAAGTTATTAGTTGGATCAATTCCAGAGACTTTGTTCGGGGTACTGATTTTGGTGAAACCGTGAGAGGATTTATAAGCTTTTTCATCGAGAGCAGGTTTGGCGGTAGATGTCGGTTTATTAGTTTTAGATTTAGTCATCTGTTATGGAGCCGCAGTTTAAGGTACTGAAGAGGGTATACAGGAGACTTTTTGTGATCTTTATTTTCTAAGAATAAGATCAAGTTTAGGCGGCTCAGTTGGTACTTCGGTTACGATTATTTCATCGGAGCCTTGTTCGGGATAAATGGGCAGAGTTTTAGATTTTCCTACTCTTTTACTTCACCTCTTCTGCAGTTCTTGAACCATAAGTTCTACACTCCTTAGTCTTAATATTCTGACACTTTCACTCATTGTAGTCTGTTGTTGATCTCCTAATTAATAGAGCACTGGCGATTGTTTCACTAACTGATTAATTGTGTAATGTGTAAAATATTGGAAAAGATTTTTTTTTCAGTATAGAGTCAGTTTAGAAGAGCATGTTTCGGTTGTTTGTGTTTTCATGAAATGTCTTCATTGTGATTCAGTGCGTACGAGATTGTAGGGTTTTTGTGTGTTTCTAGTTGTATGATTGATTTAATTGCTTTGTTTTGTATGTAGTCTGATATGTAAGGTATTTAAAGGTCTTCATGTATTGTTTTATTTCGTACGAAATATAGTGCTTGTGCTATTGTTCGTAGAATCTTGTTTTCGAGTACCTGCAGTTTGTGTAGTGTGTTGGTGAATGTAGTGCTCCAGGCTGCAGCTAGATATGTTATTATTGGTCTGAGTATAGATTTGTATATACGTACTTTGTTGTTTAGTGTCTTGTTGCTTTTATGTTTTAGTAGTGGCATTAATTGGCCGAATTTGCTTTTTGTTATGTTTATTGTCTGATTTATGTAAGTGTTCCAGCTAAGTCTTCTATCAAAGTGTATCCCTTGGTATTTGGCGGTGTTTTTTCATGCAATGTTTGTGTTGAAAATGTTTAGTTTGCGTAGTGTTTATTTATTTTTGCGTGTGAAGAGTACTGCTACGCTTATGGAAGCATTTATTTCAATTTTCCATTTGCGGCACCACTCTTTCGTGTTATTGAGTGCTGTTTGTAGTTTCTATTGTATGGTTTGCGTGTTGTGGTATTAGTAAAGTATAGCTGTGTCGTCTTCATATTGAGCTATTATTGCTGTGTGTTAAGGTAAGGGTATATCACTTACGTATATGTTAAAGATTGTAAGTCTTGAGTGATTTCAACTATTATTCTTTTCGTGTCGGAGTATGTATCGTTAAGTTGATAGATCTGTCGTGGGAAGTTGTGTGTAGTGATTTTGTATAAGAGTCCATTGTGCCAGGTTTTGTCAAATGTTTAGCAACGTCTAAAAACACCGCACCTGTCGTTAATCCGTTATTGTATCCTTTAGTAATGTATTCTGTGACTCTGACTAGTTCATGTTTTGTTTCTGTTTGTGTAACTAAACCGTGTTGTTCATGTGGGATAATGTTGTGCTGCGTTATGTGTTCCTGTATTTGTGTGCATATGACTTGTTCTGTGAGTTTTGCTTTTGTGTTAAGTAGGCTTAGCGGTCTGTAGTTCTCTAGTTTTGTGTGATCTTCTCCTGGTTTTGGTATAGTTATTATGAGTGCGTGTGTCCATGTTTGTGGAACGTGTCTTAGTTTAAGTATTGCGTTTATTATGTGTACTATGGCTTTTGTGGGTATGGCCTTAACGCCCGATTTGATATTATGTCAGGTCCTGGAGCTTTTTTAATTGGCGCTTTCCTTATTAATTGCATAATGTGTTTCGGTATTGTGTGTTTTAATAGTACATCCGGTGTCTGCTTTATGTAATGTTTTATGTGTTTGTTAACGTGGTTTACGTGCGTTATGTCCACTGATGTGGTGCTGGGTGTACATTGCGTTTGTATAGATTGGGTTATTATTTGAGTATTTTCTTTGGTTGTGTATACGAGTCCATTGTTTCCTTTTAGAGCACTTGGTGTTTTGTGTTTTATGCTACGTGTTATTTACCAGAATTTGTTATCATCAGTGCTTGCGTCTTCTAATGTCATTGTCTAATATTCTGCGTCATTTTTACGTAGTCCGTCTCTGTATCGTGTTGCTGTTTGGTTGTACAATGTTTTGTCAGTTGGATGTCTCGTGTGTTGACAGTGTTTCTTGCAACGATTGATGTCAAGTCTCAGTTATTGTAATTTTTGTGGGATTTTTGTGTTTTTTACGTTAATTTCTTTTGTTGCAGCGGTAAATAATCCCTGTATTTTTGTTGTGAGTGTCTTAATAGTGTTTTCTAAGGTTTCCGTGTTCTGAATAATGTTTATGTTGCCTAAGTTTTGTGTGGCGTGTTCCTTAAATATATTCCAGTCGGTTTTGTACTTTTTTTGTGCGTATTCTTGTTGTGTTGGTAATATTTCCATGTACACTGGATTATGGTCTGAGGATATTTTTTGTAATATTTCAATAGTATTTTATGTGTTAATGCGTTGAGTTATTGCAATGTCAAGTATGTCTTCCCTGCATTTTGGGTTATTTGGGTAGTTTTTCGGCCAGTGTTTCCATTTCGTGGACCGGTTAACACTACCCCAACTATCGTTATCGCCGAGCTCCTACTTCGGCCGCGCCGACCTGAGTGTAATAGCAGTGCTCTCTCTATCGCGGAAAATTACGGCTTCGTATCTTTTGCTGCATTTGGATAGGAACCAAGTATTTTAATAATCAGCATGAGATTTAAAAATTTTTCAAAATATATTTTTTTTGTCTTAATTGCTTAAAAATACTTTTTTCATATAAAATTTTAATTTTTTTAGCCCAGGTCTTTAGTTTATCGTTTTGTTTTGAAATATTATAAATATACCTAAAACATATTTGAAAATTTTTTATAACTAGATCTATTTGCAGATATTTGCTTATTATTGATGTTGCAGAATAATGTAATCGCATTGATAATCATTGCCCGCATTTCACCGCGTAGAGGTTTCTGCACAAAAATCCTGCAGCTTATTTTTAACAAAATTGATTTTAGCTTAAAAAGTTTTTTTTTTTTTGTTTTCAAATCTGTTAAAATTGAAAATGTTCCTTCAGCATCAGTATTTGAATTGGACAATGACCTGACAGCAGATGATAATTTTTAAAATGACGGATATTTGAAAAAAAATTTTATCCACATTTCATCAAATTATTATTCGGAAATGCATACTTTAAAGGCAAACGTTTTATGCGTAATATAGAATATCAAGCAATTTTGTCTAATAATCTCAACTGCTTCAGTGTTACCAGTTTTCTCTAACTCTTTCAAGTTTGGCTTTTTGATTATCCGATAAGGTTAAATCAGTCAGTGAACTAGTATTAATAATCATCGGCAAACGTGACTTAAAAAAAGTTTTAGCATGCTTTGCAACTACTCTGAAGAGTTTTCTAACAGCAAATGAATTCTTGTCGTTTTAATCTGAAATATGAAGTTAAAAGTGTCGAAGTATGCAAGCACATATTCCAAAAACAAGAAGTAGGCTTTTGAATCGGGTTTTTGCATAGAAGAGAGCAAATTTTCTGCCTTTGCAGACTTTTTATCAAAAATAAGTTTTTGCAAATAAAAAACTAATTGATTCCAACTTTAAAGTACTTTTTTCACTATGTTGTATCACAAATTCCAGCGAGTTTCATAAAAATTAGCGATTTTGTGTGAGGAAACATCGTAACGATGCTACAACTGCTGAAAATGAGCAGTTCATTTTGGCGGATTGTAAATGAATGTAGGATTCTTTTTTCAACAATTGTTCATATTTCTATGGTAATGTTTTGCGAGCAGCATGCGCGAGCAATGCAACCAAATAACACAGGCAAGGTAAAGTTATCAAGTTTCCTCCGCAAAGTTCATTTAATTTCATTTTGAATGACGCATGTTTTTCTCTCATGACCTCAGCATTGTTGCAAGACAAAGCAACAATGTTCTGGAAATGTATTTCATATCTGTACATTTCGTGTTTGAAACTATTTACAAGATGTTGAGCATCGCAATTTTTCCTATCAATTTTAAACATTTCGACTAAATCCGTACGACAATCAAATATAGTTGGCTTCACGTAGCGCACTAAAAATGTCATCCATTTTTGATTTGTTTCGTCAATGAATATCGAAAACTTATTGTTTTTCAACTACGCGACCAGTTTCGCTCTTAGACAAAACATTTGGAATAACCTTTCCAGTTTTAGTTTCGCCCAGTGACATTTTTTCCAAAATGATCTGATCATTTTCAGCAATTTTTTGGAAAAATTTAAGAATTTCTCCTACCAAATGAAATAGAATATTCAATTCTGCAATTAAAGCAGCGTACCACATTTTAATCTCCATTTTTCGCGCATCAAACGGGAACTTGTTATCATCAAACGAATCGCCGCAGGTTAAAATTTCATTTTCTACACTTTTCTGAGTATGAGACTTCGGCACCTAGTGAACTTTCACTTGTTCCAATCCACAAACCTAACTGTCTTTACAAATTTTGCAACTAAAACGAAATGGACCGTTTTGAATTTCTTCTATTTAAGAAGAGTAATCTTTTTTTCCAGCCATTTTATCCAAAACACCTTCCTGGAATCTTTCGCCATGATAGCATTATTGTCTGTAAAAGGCAAATGTTTCACGGTTTTTTGGTGCTATGAAACGTTTGACCGATGACAAGTGAATTGGTCATTGCAAATAATACAAAAATATAAGGATTCCTCTTCAGGTTCTTCGCACATCCAAGTCTTGTAGTTCTCGTTTGTTATCCATGATTTCGAAAATGTTACCTAGGCCAATTTTTTTCGTTACCACCGCAAGAATACATTTCATATCAAACTCCAAGTCATTTTTATCGCCAAACTTGCCGAAACTGTTTGAATTTTAATCACCGAACGTTGTCCTAAAATCCCGTTCTGAAAGATATCCTTTCACTGGCAATTTATATAAAGCGTCACTAAAAAACTCAAAGCCTTGTACATGGTCAATATCTGTTGTAACTTATTTCTAAAGTGCAAAAAGTTTCACTTAGTAAAACTGAATAGCATAACAGTAAAATTATTTAGAATAATTTTATAATCACAAAATTGTAGAAATTCATATAAACATTGTTAGGCATACTTACATTGAATTTTATTTATTGGACTATTATATATATNGAGCAATTAACTAGTTGTAAAAAAATTTCAAATATTATTTAAGCATAAACTTCAATGTATAAAAATGAAAATAAAAACTAAAAATTTCGCTAGAATAATAAAAATTTCATAAAGAAATATTTTTAGGCCATTGAAACAAAGAAATTGTAACTTGAAAAATTAATTGTGTTCAAATAATTTGTCTGAATTTAACTACAACTTCTCAAGCTGGATATGCGAACGCTTGATTCCTAGTTATTGTAGAAATAGATACGAAGCCGTAATTTGCCGCGATAGAAAGAGCGCAGCCCTATTACAATCGGAACGGCGCGGCTGAAGTAGGAGCATGGCGTAAACGATGGAGTGGGGGGTGTTAACCGGTCCCAGAAATATAAACACTGTTGTCGGTGTTTGTGGTGCTAAAACTGTCAGTTGTTTGTTTATTATGTAGTCTGCGAGTATTTTTCCTCGTCTGTCTTCTGCCATCGTGTTCCACTTTAAATGTTTTGCGTTAAGGTCCCTTGCTATTATTGTCGGTAAATTGTCTTGTAAAATTATATTCATGTCGTTGGCGATAAGTGTTTTCGCTAATGAGTTGTATGCTGAGGCAAATAGGATTTTTCCAATAAACGCTGTGTTAATTATTACTGCATTAGCCGCCATGGATGTCAATTGTAGTAGTTTGTATTCAGATTGGTCTATATTCTTCTTTACGTATATAGCGTTTCCCCCCATTGGCCCGTCTCTGTCTTTTCTGTAAGGTGTGTAATTTGGTATGTTTTGCTTTCATCCAGTGTGAAAGGCGTGTTCATTTACCAGCATGATGTCAATATTGTATATGTTAAGGAAGTGTTTAAGTTTATGTTTTTTGTCATGTAGTCTGTTCGTATTCCAAAATGCTAGTTTAATTGTGTTTAATATTCTTGTCTGCTTATTTACCATTGTATATGTTGAGGAATTGTGGTATTGTTTCTAGTAATATGTTTATAATGTCTGATCCATTTGTGGCGTTTGTTAGTTTTTGTAATGTGATGATAACAAGCGGTATGTATTTCGAGATGTTTAATGAAGTGTTATTTAATGGTCCAACTGTGATGGTTTGTGCATTTTTTGTTTTGGAAGAACGTCGGTGCCTTGATTTGTTTAAAAGCTGCTGCATTTGTCATTGCTTGTGTGTTGTGTATTTTATTTTGTGAATTTTCAGTGTAATGTTCTGTATTTGTGTGTTTGATTTTTGGGTACTTTTCACATCCCTTGTAATTAGCTGTGTGTTCTCCATCGCAGTTTGCACATTTGGGTTTGTGTGTCTGCCGTATTTTTTCATTCGTGTGTGGCGTGTGTTTCCCCGCATTTCACGCATCGCCAGTCAGCTCTGCAGCATTAAGCTGCATGCCCAAATTTCTGGCAGCGATGGCACTACGTAATTTTGGGGTTGCAATGTTTCGGTTCTACTTTAATGACTAGTTAAAATAAAGATTTTAGTTGGTCTATTTCAATACCGTTTGGCGTGCGGTCAAGAAATACTAATACAAGAGGGATTGATCTATCTTTTGACTTTATTCTTATTACTTTTTGAACTGGAAATTTTTGATTTATTAACTCTTGTAAGACCTCCCTTTCGACAATGGATTCTGGTAGTTCTCTTAGGACTACTTTTAAATTTTTTTTTTTTTTCAGATTTTAACTCATAGATGTGATGCGTTTGTCTAGTAAGTGAGTCAAATGTCTGTAGTCATGCTCGGTTTCCGGTTGGAATTTGATATCTTCGTTCCTGTTTTGTATTTTCGTCATTTTTATGTTTTTATTGATCAGTTGTTTTTTTATGTCAGAGTATTTGCTTTTGTCGTGTAAAATCATGGGTAGTGGGGCCCTCTTCAGCTTGGTTTCTGTTTCTGTGGTTTTTGTTTCTGATTGTGTTTTCATTATTTGATGTTTGTGCGGAAATGTTTGTTTTATTTAATATTTTGTATGTGTTTTTTGTTTGTACAGCTGCTGTTTGTATTGCTGCAGCCTGTGATTTTGCTGCTTTATGTTTCCTAACTGGTATAAATCTGTCATGATTTTTAGCGTTTTCCGTGTGTTGTGTATTGGGTGATTTCGTGTGTTGATCATTAAGTTTTTTGTACTTTTCTTTTTCTGACGATTCTGACTCAAGTTAAGTTAGAATTTTTTATTTTGTTTTTTTCCTAATCTTTTATTATTATTTTTTTTTTGTTCTTCAAAGTACGTGAAAATGTAACAAGAATGTGCCAATGCTTGACCAGGCTTTTTAAACCAGAATTCAATTATTTTTTTCAGGTTTTCCTTTGAACAGTTTTCTATTTTTTGTATTAAATTTTCCATGTTTTATATGTGAAGTGTTTATTTTTATATTATTAAATTAATGTTTATCGTATTCGTTTTGTCTGGAGATTTGAAGGTTGTATATTTTACTTTATTTTTTTTTTAGTGTTTTAGGTATAAGTGCAAATTATGATATTAATAGTGTATTTTATTACTTCTACCTTTAAGTTGTTTAAGTAACCTTATTTTGTTAGTAGTAAATTTATTGCACGTAAGAAATTCAGAACAGGCAGAACTATTAACAATTAAATCATTTGCACTGTTAGTGTTACTAGCTACTCATGCACTCACAAAAAACTTATCCACAGAAATATAGAATTACAATTCTAAGATCCAGTCGGTTAAATTTTATACTATTTTAGTTTATTAAACGCTTCAATCTTTCTACATTTTAAATAGTATATATTGTTGTATTGTCTTTTTGCTGATAACTGTACGTGTTGTTTTGCTATTGGTTTACATTACTGTAGGT